>JASPKP010000321.1:32500-37500 GCA_030674155.1 Stramonita haemastoma | reverse complement strand
CTGAAAACATCAATCCACCACCATCTATCATCAAAATAAGTCCCATAAAACATAAGATTTTGATAAAAGGGGAGAAAGAACAACAACAGGTAAGAAATAAGACAGAGATACAATATTAAAGGTAATGTTATAAAAAGGCACTCATTCAGAAACGAAATATGAAGTAAGAATCAATGATGATTTTGATTTGAATAAGGAAACCAAACAAAAACAAGACAAAACAACATAACAAAACAAACAAACAAACAAACAAAAACAAAAAACAAACAAAAAAACAAACAAAAAACCACCTCAAAACAACAACAACAACAACAAAAATTAACTACATTCAGCACGTGATTATTAAATAGTACAAAATGTGAATAAAGTATTTCTCAATATGGATGGTAACATGTTTAGACAACAGGTAAGAGAGAGAGAGAGAGAGAGAGAGAGAGAGAGAGAGAGAGAGAGAGAGAGAGGAGAGAGAGAGAGAGAGAGAGAGAGAGAAAAGAGAGAGAGAGAGAGAGAGAGAGAGAGAGAAACTCTGAAATGGTTTAACATACATCCACCGAGAGAGAGAGAGAGAGAGAGAGAGAGAGAGAAGAGAGAGAGAGAGAGAGAGAGAGAGAGAGAGAGAGAGAGAGAGAGAGAGAGAGAGAGAGAAAGAGAGAAAGAGAGAAACAGAAACAGAGAGACAGACAGACAGACAGAGAGAATTCTGAAATGGTTTAATACATACATCCGCCCAGAGACTGAGACACAGACAGACAGACAGACAGACAAACAGAGACAGAGACAGAAAGAAAGAGACGTACATAGAAGGGGGGGGAGGATGGTAGGGGTGAAGACTAGGGCAAAGCAAGGGATGAATCAAGTTATGTAAAGCCCCAAAACAACATGGCCCAGCTATGCTTTGAAGTGGTCTACACTTGCCGGCTCCCCAAAGTACATGTCTGTATGTCTGTATGTAAGAGTCCCTGGGTTCATGTTCTACGTGGGAGGAGTTAGTGTATAGTGGTGGATCGGTGGTCTAGGTGGTAACGCGCCTTGCCTAGAAAGCAAAAAAGTCCGGGTCGGAGTGTGCGGTGGTTCGTACCCGGCTTGAGACCCCAAACTTTTTTTCCTCATCTATTAGACCCTGAGTGGTGGTCTGGGCGTTAGTCTTTCGGATGAGACGATAAACCGAGGTCGCGTGTTACATACCACTATTTAGCGCACGTAAAAGAATCCACGGCAACAAGGGGGGTTGACCCTGGCAAAATTCTGTAGAAAAAAGCCACTCTGATAAAGAAACAAATACAGTTGCATGCAAGATTTTTTTTTTAATGGGTAGACGCTGAACTTGTGGCGACGCGCTCTACCCGGGGAGAGCAGCCCGAATTTCACGCAGAGAAATCTGCTGTGACATAAAGTG
Organism: Stramonita haemastoma; assembly: GCA_030674155.1. NCBI lineage: Eukaryota > Metazoa > Mollusca > Gastropoda > Neogastropoda > Muricidae > Stramonita > Stramonita haemastoma. The sequence goes on along the minus strand of JASPKP010000321.1, from coordinate 36,104 downwards.
GTATTAAATACAAAATACAAAATACCTATACCCCTGGTGCGGTTCTTTGATGTGTGTGGATGTGTTTGGTTACCCTCCTGTATTATTTTTGGGGGTCATGTCGTATCTTTCTTTTGAGTGCGGGTCGGAAGTCATTTTTTTTGTTGATTTTCACAGATTTTTTTAAAGTATGAAAAAATATACTGAGTTAGTAGGCCTATAGCCATGCGTCCTTTGGTGTATGTGGATGTCCTTTAATTACACTCCTGTATTATTTTTGCGGGTTATGTAGTATTTTTCTATAGAGTGCGGGTCTGAAAATGTTTTTTGGTTGATTTTCACCGATTTGTTTAAAGTATGAAAAATGTACTGAGTTTGTAGGCCTACAGCCCTGGTGCCTGGTGGTCCTTTGGTGTAATAATGTGGATGTCTTTGGTTACACTCTGGTATTATTTTGGGGGTCATGTAGTTGTGTTTTTTGTAGAGTGCCGGTCGGGAAAAAAAATTTGAATTTCACAGATTTTTTTTAAGTTTGAAAAATGCACTGTGCACTTGTTATTTAGAATTGAAGACATAGAGCAAAGTCAGGTAGTCACGAGAAAGTTGGAAACGATCATCAATAATGAGGATTGCTTGTGTTCCTACAACGTTGACCCCACACATGCATATTGGGGTTAGGGAGATAGCAGACGACAAAGGACCGAGGAGGTACAGTGTTTGCTAAAAATTAAAAAATCGAAATCAAACCTACCAAATGTGTGCAAAATCATATGAGTTTTGAGTCAGGGGCTAGTCTTTTTGAAAAAAAAAAAGGTTTTATTTCTGAGGATACCTTAGTACAGGCAGTGCGAATACAAGAGTGATATATGAAACTAGAAGAAAAAGTAGTCAAAATTAATACTGGTGTGTAGCCTACTAGAGATCCCGAAGGGTATACATGTAGTAATAGTAGTAGTAGTAGTAGTAGTAGTGGTAGTAGTAGTAGTAGTAGTAGTAGTAGTAGTAGTAGTAGTAGTAGTAGTAGTAGTAGTAGTGTGTTTGTGTGTGTGTGTGTCTGTGTCTGTGTGTGTGCGTGTGCGTGTGTGTATGCGTGCGTGCGTACATACTTACATGTGTGCGTTTATGTATGTGCGTGTGTGTGCATGTGTGTGTACGAGAGTGCATACATGTGTACGAGCGTACGTACGTGTCTGTGCGCGTGCATGCGTGCGTTCATGCGTGCGTGTATGTATGCGCGTCTATGTTAGCAGCGCATATGTATGTGTGTGCATGCGCACGTGTGCGTGTATTTGTGTTTATGCATGCCTGCGTATATGTATGCATACTTGCGTGCGTGCATACCTACGTGTACGTACGTACGTACGTACGGGCGTACGTGTCCTGTATGTTTACAACCCAATATAATTATTCGCGCGCATAAAAAAAAATATACATGTATGTGTATTTGGGTGTAAACAGTGGGGTGATGACCTTTTCCCTCACACACTGAGTGTGTGTGGGGGGGGGGGGGTAGGGGGGTAGGGGAGGGCTGGGTGGTCATCAGATGAGGGGAGTGACACGAGCTAGGACAGAAAAACAAGCAGTCTTTTCCTCTGCTTTGCTGCTATGCCCATCGGTCAGGCAGTCAGTCACAACTAGCTCCCTAGCGGTCACAAGCACCACGCTATATGCAACCTTAATCTCCAACCGCCCCCCAACCCCTCACCCCCACCCCCCTCTTCCCCAGGAAGAGGACGTTCAAAAACAACAACAACAATAACAACAAAGTAAACAAACCGGAGGAAAAGATGTGGGGGGGGGGGGATAAGAGGAAGATGTAGTAGTCAGATTAGATGGATCCTGGAGGTTCGAGGAGTTTGGAAGTTTGAGGAGGTTTTCGTTTGGGTTTTTTTGAGAATGGAAGAGTGTAAGGCAAAAAAACATCAGTTAGTAACAATCCTCAATTTTACACAGACCTGGTGGGGTGTTTTTTTTGTACACATCGAGTTTTGAGCTCTTGGTATGGACTAGAAACTAAAAACCTCACAGAGAATCAACGTCTGCAGAGAGTGGTTGACCCATGGTCAAGTCTGCTAGCCACCCAGAACTTGACAGACTTACCGATGGACTGCTTGACACAATACGAGGGACGGGATAGCCTAGTGGTCAGAACATTGCGCTCGCAATTTGACGACCCGGGTTCGATTCCCGTTCGATGGGATTTTTCTCCTGGAGTTAACATCAGTGCTGACTCCACTCTCCCCTCAAAAGTCTTTCGGATGAGACTGTAAACCGAGGCCCCGTGTGCGAACGCACGCAGAACATCTTGCGCACACGTTAAATCCTGTTCCGCTTTTCGTAAGAGTAGGCCATCGTGTGCCGGTGGGAACAGATGACATTTACAAAACTGCATACACACGGGGACTGGATGTAAAAAATTAAAAAATAAAAAAGCATATGAGTGCTTGTCCCATTATCCTCGATATAAAAGAAAAATAACAAAATCAATACACTTTAACAAAACACAAAAGTAGCAGCGAGCTAATCCATTCCATTCGACAGAGAGAGAGAAAGATTGGTGGGCTAGGCAAGCACGGTAGGCATCAATCCGTCAGTCTCAGAAGACTATGGAGTTGCGTTCTAGATTTTAGAGCGCAAAAGCCTGGGGAAGTAAGTATGGAGGGCAAGCCGTTACCCATGCAGCAGACCCCCCACCCCCACCCCCACCCCCTCTCCACGTTGCTGAAATGGTCCATTGGAAAGGCAATCGCCGATACGAATGGTTCCAGTGCCGTCACAGGAGCCGCCAGAACGTTTCTGGATCGGTGGTCTAGGTGGTAACGCGCTTTGCCTAAAAAGCAAAAAGTCCGGGTCAGAGTGTGCAGTGGTTTGTACCCCGTTTGGGCCCAGAACTTTTTCTCCATCCGTTAGACCCTGAGTGGTGGTCTGGGCGCTAGTCTTTCGGGAGAGACGATAAACCGAGGTCCTGTGTGTTACACATCACTATTTAGCGCAAGTAAAAGAACCCACGGCAACAAGAGTGTTGTCCCTGGCAAAATTCTGAGGAAAAAAGCCACTCTGATAGGAAAACAAATACAGTTGCATGCAGGGGGAAAAAAAGGGTAGGCGCTGCACTTGTGGCGACGCGCTCTCCCCGGGGAGAGCAGCCCGAATTTCACGCAGAGAAATCTGCTGTGACATAAAGTGGTACAAAATACAAAATAGAAAATGCTGTATACAGCCCAGCACGATTGTATATATATCTATAATCACTATCAATTGACAGCAACGCCAACGTCGGCATGAGATTGTTGAAGACAAATAGATCTATCAAACTCAAGATTTTTTTGGGGGGGTGGGGGGTGGAATAATGATACCATAGCCATGTGATGTCAGTTTGTTACAAGTCCGAAAGACAAGCACACAGGTCTCCTCTTAAAGGTATATCACTCACTCACTCACTCAGTCCCATGTCCCAAAGGACGTAGGTGGGACATGAGAGAAGACGCAACAGAGATCTTTTTCCAAAGAGATCTTTTTTTTTTAAAGGTATATAGCAAGGTGGAAAAAACTCGGTGTGTGCATGAAATACACATCTGTGGTTTGGATGCTCTTACCATTTAGACGACTGTGTTACCTCTATAAA
>JASPKP010000321.1:15000-17500 GCA_030674155.1 Stramonita haemastoma | reverse complement strand
ACACTGAAGGGTATATCCTCTGACACTATCATGGAATTTATCAGCATGTACAGTTTCCACATACCAGCGTGTGGGTATGCACCTACGTGCATAAACACACACACACGTGTGTGGGGGTTAAAGCGAGTGCTCTGACCACTGAGCTATCCCGTCCCCTATGGTAGAACAACAATGCCGATGATGGGAAGAGGTCATGGTCGTACAAAGATACCGAGCATGCACCCATCTACTGGAGAAAAAATGGGCTCCACCAGGCTCCGCGTGTCCATAAAAAGGTCACAGGTAAAGGTGTCCCATAATCTGTGTGGTCGTAGGGGAGTGAGGCGTCAGAGACCTCAGCTTCTCAAAGGGGCAAGCATATTGAGGGCGGCGCCCATCTCCTCTCCCTCGCTGCTCTACCTTCCCTGACCCTAAATAGGGCAGGTACCCATTTTACAGCTAAAACATGTCCATAAAACACTGCCATACATAAAACACTGCCTGAAAATGCCTGAAACATTCAGCTCAGTGCCCCAACGACTTCCCAAGCAGTTGAGACTGAAGTCAAGTCACATCGAGGACTACTTTGTAGCCCAGTGGTCAAGACCGTTCGACTTCAATCCTAGGAGTCCTCGAAGTCCTGGGCACCAATCTCAGCGGTGACGTCTGGTGACTTACGGGTGGGGATTTTTTTTTTGTTTTTTACGATCTCCCAGGTCAGCTTTCAGTGCAAACCTGCAAGTGCCTCCCTTCGTGTATATATATACACATGCAGAGGATCAGATATGCACGTTAAAAATCCCGTAATTCCATGTCAGCGTCGGTGGGTTACGGAACTACGAACATACCCAGCATACATCTCCAAAGTGGGGGGGGCCGGGATAGCCTAGTGGTCAGAACATTGCGCTCGCAATTTGACGACCCGGGTTCGATTCCCGTTCGAGGGGATTTTTCTCCTGGAGTTCACATCAGTGCTGACTCCACTCTTCCCCAAAAGTCTTTCGGATGAGACTATAAACCGAGGCCCCGTGTGAAAACGCACGCAGAACATCTTGCGCACACGTTAAATCCTATTCTGCTTTTGGTAAGAGAAGGCCACCGTGTGCGTGTGGGAACAGATGACATTGCCAAAACTGCATACACACGGGGACTGGATGTAAAAAAAAGCACTTGAGTGCTTATTCCATTATCCTCGATATAAAAGAATAAATAAATAAATAAATAAGTAAATAAATAAATAAGAAGTCGGAATGCAGCTAATATCATGGCGGGCAAGAAGGGTTGCATACGCAAAATGTCATCATATTGATGAACTACAGAGCTCTAGCGGAAGAACACAAAACAGAAGAAGAAAAGAACTGCTCAGGTGTCCTTATCACAGTTGGGAACCATCAGTGTAAGAATACAAGAGTTCCATAATTTATATTCATGATTTCAATCTTTCCCTCAATCATCTAGAGTCAGTCTCTTTCCGTACTGTCCCCAGCAGGTACAAACGACATTCTTTCAAAGGTTGAATTTCGATTTGTTGTTGTTGTTTTTTTTGTTTTGTTTTGTTTTGTTTTTTAAAAGCGGCTTGTTGTAATATCCTTTTGATGTTTGGGCTTCCTTCTCCCCCTCCTCCTTTTCTTTCTTTCTTTCTTTCTTCTTCTTCTTCTTCTTTTTCTCCTTTCTTTCTTCTTCTTCTTCCTCCTCCTTATCGTGCAAAAGTTTTGTTGTTGTTTTTCTTAACTGATAGGAAAATAGGTTTTGAATAAATTCACTGTGTCAGGGTTCTGTGCGTTATTCATTAATGACATGTTCAATATATAATATGATGGCACTATAATATCCTCTTAGCATGTTTTTTAGCACTTTTCAATACGACTTTTGATGTACCTTAGGAGTGGAGTGGGACTAAGAAAACACCATGATAAACCACTGCCAAAAATTCCAGAAATGTTGTCGGGTTGTTTTTTTTCATTCCCTAAACATTCACTTTTCACCATTGATAGTAATGCCACTCTGGTAATGCTACCTGTTTCAAACAATTTATAATGTATTATTTTGAATTTTGGTTTTCCTCAAATTTTGAAAGTCTTTTTTTTAAAAAGAAAATGTTCTGGAAAAAAAAGGATGACCATAAGATTCTTAAAATAAAGTTATATATAAAAACAACAACAACAAAAAACAACGCTCAAAATGAATAAGGGAGGTCATTTTTTGAATCTCTGATTTAAAAAAATTGTTCTGGGAAAAAAAAGAGATAACCATGAAATTCAAGTTATTACTCACAAAACGTTTATAATGAATAAAGAAGGTCATTACAAATGAGTGATTGTTGATGACCAGTGAGTCATCATTCTGCTGCCTTTGCCTATTGTCTCTTCTTTTCATTCACCATGGGTTTGTTTGTTTTTTTATAATTTCTTCAAGTTCAACGTAGAGGCAAAGGGCCCAATGTACTTGTTGACATAGCTCCCCTTTGTAAACCCCCCCCCCCTCCTCCTCCTCCCCTTCTACACACACACACACACACACA
>JASPKP010000321.1:0-2500 GCA_030674155.1 Stramonita haemastoma | reverse complement strand
GCGTTTGTGTGTCTGTATATTTATTCATTTTATTTTATTCTTTTATTTCGAGGATAATGGAATAAGCACTCATGTGCTTTTTTTCATCCATCACCCGTGTGTACGCAGTTGTGTAAATATTGTCATCTGTTCCCACCGTCACACAATGGCCTACTCTTACGAAAAGCGGAACAGGATTTAACGTGTGCGCAAGATATTCTGCATGCGTTCGCACACGGGGCTCGGTTTACAGTCTCATCCGAAAGACGTTTGAGGAGAGTGGAGTCAGCACTGATGTTAACTCCAGTGTGTGTCTGTATCTGTGTTTGTATGCACGCACGCGCATGCTCAAGTGTGCACATGCATCATGTATCTGTCTCTCACTTTATCTGCATAATTATATACGTGCCAGTGTGTGCGCGCGTGTACGTGCATTCAAATTCATTTCCCATCTCTTGATAATATGTGTGCATAATTGTGTGTGTGCGCGCACTAATATGCGTAAAAAAAAAAAAAAAACACTATCACATTTCCTGTTGTCATATCCCTAAAAAAATATATTTAAAAAAACCTTCATTACGCAGTGTTTTATTGAATAATGCCTTACATATTTTTTTCTTCTCTTTTCTGCATGTAGCCAACCAGCTATTCAGAAAACCATATCCTAGTGTACATCAATCTTGCACAGTTCCCCTTTTCAAATGAACACAATTATTTATCGTCTAAAACGTTTACACCGTTTACGCTTCTCAGTAATCCATCTGACGCGCAACAGTGGACCCTGGGTCAAAGTGTGCGGTGGTTCGAATCCCGTTTAGGCCTAAAACTTTTCCCCCATCCATTAGACCGTGAGTGGTGGTCTAGGTGCTAGCTAGTCTTGCGACTGAGACTATAGACCGATTTTCCGTGTCTTACACGTCATTATTTAGCGTACGTCAAAGAACCCACGGCAACAAGAGGGTTGACCCTGGCAAAATTTTGTGTAGAAAAAAAGCCATTCTGATAGGGAAACAAATACAGCTGCAGACAGGTAAAGGAAAAGAAAAAAACTAATAGGTGGCTCTGCTCTTGTGATGACGCGCTCTCCCTGGGGAGAGAGAGCAGCCCGAATTTCATGCAGAGAAATCTGCTGTGACATAAAGTGGTATACACATTTTTTTTTAACCATTTTTATTCAGTTTTATCATGTTGTACATTGTTGTATATCATGAAATGCGGTTTTTCACATACATATAAAAAGGCAGGTGTGCACATTTTTAACAGAGCTGCAGACAGGCGTTTTTAAATTAAAAAATCATGACATCCATGGCGTTCTGAGACCTGTGCATATCAACCAGGTTCATAATCAGCAACAGAACAGAGGCCCCCATTCATCCTTAATTTAACGTCTTTCATTTATAACACTTACACCTTTTAAAAAAGATGTTAAAACATTTCCCCAAGAAATTGATTAAAAGAGAAAGTAAAAAAAAAAAAAAAACCTGCAAAGCACCTCTCATGTTTAATAAAGACACAGGAAACATAAATTGTGGACAGTTAGCATGTAAATCGCATTTTCTCTACCACTGTCAGGTTAGGGTTTGATGATATTTCACCAGGAAATGTATGTTTCATACAAAGTCTGCTTATGAAACTTCCTTCTTAGCGTCTATCATCCTCTATAAGAGGCTAGCTAGCTCGCATTTTTTGGTCCTAGATTTACGGTTTTATCATGCATTTTTAATCTTTCTCTTTTTTTTGGTATGGGTGGACATTGTGTTACGTTCAAAGAAAAAATGTGGAAATCAGAGCTTGCATAATTAATTATCGAAATGTACAGTGCTCTAAAAAAAAAAATTAACGAGTTTACCCGTGCGACAAGAAGGAAGGGGGGGGGGGGGTAGGAATCCATATAATTTTACGAATAGTGTGAATGGTACGGGCATGTCACAAATCATAAGGACTTGCAAAAACAATACTGCACGGCACTGTCCAAGGAGGAAGAAAAAGAGACAGACCAAGGAAGAGATGGGAGGACAACATCAGCGAATGGACAGGCCTAGAACTCAACAAAACTCTGAGAAAGGCAGAACAGAGAGAGAGGAATGGAGGGAACTGGTTGCCAAGTCTTCATGGGTGCCCCCACGGTCGCCAGACTAAGGGATAGATAGGGAATCCTTTATTACCGCAATTCAAAAAAAAGGATATATGCATCTATTCATACTTCTAAAAGTATTATTCATTTCAACATCATTGAGCAGATCCTTCCTGTTTGTGGACGATAAAGGTTTCTCATACTTCAAGGTATTTGAAAATTGAGTATAACATTTTTGTAACCTTTCTTTTCCACAAGTTGTGTTTTAAAAAAAAGGGACAAACGAAAAGGTGAAGGAATTGGTCATTAGCATCACCACTATGGCATTTTGCACACTATCTTTCACTCATTTTAATGCCTCTAGGTCACTACGAAGCTGCCTCAGGCCAAAACTGTGTCATTTATTGATGTCAGCTCATTGCCAAGACCTACACTAAAATGTTGTTG
>JASPKP010003204.1:5000-15000 GCA_030674155.1 Stramonita haemastoma | reverse complement strand
TACTACTGCTGGTGTCACTACTGAAAACACCACCACTACTACTACTGATGTTGGTGTCACTGCCACTAACGCCACTGTGATTCCTACCACTACTCCTTTCGCTGTAGCAGACAACACAACTTCCAATGCCTCTGTCTCTGGTATTCCTGCTGTCACTGACACTGACACCACCACTACCGCTTCTGTCAATATCACTGCCAACACCACTACCCTCCAAGCATTGAAATCCACCACAGAATCTGGTTTTGTCAACACAACTCACACCGCCATGGAAAATACCACTACTACTACTACTACTACTACTACCGCTTTCGAAAACGCTACGACCGAGGTTGTAACCGCTTCACCGAATACGACTGAAAAACGCTACCGGGATTTTTGTTTCCTGGCGCTACTACGACTGCGGCGGCGACAGTTACAGAAAATACGACCATGGTTGCTGAAAATACGACCGTACTCGTTCCGACTACGAATACTACCACGGTTGCGACGACAGAAAATACTACTACAGTCGCTAACGAAAACGTCACCGTGGTTTACCCTACTGAAAATTCAACGATTTCGGATACTACTATGCTTCCGAATACTACTATGATGTACACGACGGAGAATGCGTCCAGTCGAATGCGACAGCGCCGCCGATGGTTGACAGTTCGACGGTGATGCATTCGACGGAGAATGGTTCCATGCCGAACAGTTACCATGCCTACAACGACCGAAAACGGGACCATGAGGTACACCACTGAAAATACTACAGGAGAGAACTTTACTGCTGTACCACCCATGCAGGGAAATACCACAATGATGTCAACCACGACTCAGAATATTTCCATGGCTAATACTACAATGCCTACTACCACCACCACAGAAAACGTGACGATGATGTACACCACAGAAAATGCCTCTATGCCCAACACTACTACTGTGCCTCCCATGGTCGGAAACTCAACAATAATGTCGACCACAACTCAGAATATGTCCATGCCCAACACGACAATGCCAGAAAACAACGTGACGATGACGTATACCACGGAAAACGTCACGATGAGTAACACCACGATGATGCCGTCTTATGACAACACCACGATGACGCACACCACGGAAAAACGTCACTATGCCCAATATGACGATGCCTCCTATGCTAGAAAATTCCACAATGATGACGACCACGACTGAGAACGTCTCGCTACCCAACACCACCATGCTACTTACCACCAGTAACGGATAACACCACCGTGTCCAACGTCACGATGACGTCACCACCCGAAAACGTCACGGCAATCAACACCACAGAAAGTACCCCGCTGGAAAATACGACTCGGGTGTTTGAGAACACGACTATGATGTACACTACTACAAATACTAGTATGGCGAAACACGACAATGTTTCCCGTGACGGAAAATGTGACAGCGATGAACGGAACAGAGAACACGACTATGATGTACACCACAGCAGATGCTAGCATGGCGAACACTACGGTGTTTCCCGTGACGGAAAACGTGACAGCGATGAACAGAACAGAGAACACAACTATGATGTACACCACCGCAAATGCGTCTATGGCGAACACAACCATGTTTCCCGTGACGGAAAACGTGACAGCGATCAAACACGACAATGATGTACACTACTGCAAATACTTCTATGGCGAACACGACCATGTTTCCCGTGACGGAAAATGTGACAGCGATGAACAGTACAGAGAACACGACTATGATGTACACCACCGCAAATGCTTCTATGGCGAAACACAACCATGTTTCCCGTGACCGAAAACGTGACAGCGATAAACACAACAATGATGTACCACTACTGCAAATACTAGTATGGTGAACACGACAATGTTTCCCGTGACTGAAAACGTGACAGCAATGAACAGAACAGAGAACACGACTATGATGTACACTACTGCAAACGCTTCTATGGCGAACACAACCATGTTTCCCGTGACTGAAAACGTGACAGCGATAAACACGACAATGATGTACACTACTGCAAATACTAGTATGGCGAACACGACGGTGTTCCCCGTGACAGAGAACGTCACGACCGAAAATGTGACAACGCCCTACACCCCAGCTCCCAATGTCACCCTACCTCCAATGTTTGACAACACCACTACCACCGAAAAACGCTTCTACACCGAACACCACTACACCAGTACCACCACAAAACACCACCACTGCTATCTACACCACCGAAAACACCACCTCCAACTACACCACCGAAAACACCACCATGCCTAATGTGACGTCAACAGATTTGGCGAACACCACCACAACACCAGTACCCCCACAAAAACACCACCGCCACCACTGCCAACTACACCACCACCGAAAACACCACCATGCCTAATGTGACGTCAACGATGTTTGCAAACACCACCACCACAGAAAACGTCACAGTCTACAACACCACTATGTTACCCCCCGTAACGGAGAACACCACTGCAAACTACACCACCGAAAACACCACCACTACGACTGGAAACACCACAGAAATCATCATCACTCCAAAACACCACTTTCCCAACCACCACCACAGAAAACACAACTCTCATCATGACAACAGAAAACGTCACCACCACTCAAAACGTCACAGAAAACGTCACCATGCCTGTGACGACGGTAAACGTCACGGTGACACCTACTCCTGAAAACACCACTGCGATCAACGTCACTATGCCAAACACCACCGAAAACGTCACAACGATGATGACGACAGAAAATGCTACAACGACTCAAAATATTACGATGGTTGTGACGACTATGCCTACCACAACTGAAAAACGTCACTGTTTCAAGCACAACTGAAAATTCGACCGTACAAGTAACGACTGTAGCAAATACTACAATGATGGTAAACACGACGATGATGATTTTCCACGACGATGAATATGACGACACCTGAGAATACTACAGTGGTGATGTCATCGTCGACGAGCGAACCGGCGACGACGACGATGATGAATACGACGATGGATGTGGTTAACGTCATCGACGTCTGCTAATGTGACCGATAGTTCCACTGAGGTGAGTGTAGGTGTTGGGGAGGGGGGGAGGGGTGTAGTGTGTGGGTGTGGGTTGGTGGGTGGGTGGGTCGTTGTGCGTGAGTGGGTGGGTGGGTGAGTGGGTGGGTGTAGTGGGTGTGGTGTGAGTGGGTGGGTGGGTGGTTGTGTGTGTGGTGTGTGTGTGTGTGTGTTGGTGTGTGTGTGTGTGTGTGGTGTGTGTGGTTGTGTGTGTAGTGTGTGTAGTGTGTGTGTGTGTAGTGTATGTATGTGTGTGTGTGAGTGTGTGTGTGTGTGTGTGTCAATGTGTGTGTGTGTGTCAATGTGTGTGTGTGTGTGTGTGTGTGTGTGTGTGGTGTGTGTTGTGTGTAAAGGGGACGGGTAAAAGTGTGTATGTGGGTGAAGTATATGTCATGTAAAAGACACATTTTCATTTCCAGATGGTACATTGAAAAAGCAATGTAATTTTTTTTTCATGAAGCCATCAACTTAATAAAACAACTTAACAACAACAAAACAACTTAATGATATTTAACAACACTATTACGAAACCCATCACAATAAATAGACAATATAAATTACACTACAAAACACACACACACGCACACACACGCCACCGCACACGCACAGCACCACCACACATACACACACCACACACACACACACACATACACACACACACACACACACACACACACACACACACACACACACACACACACACACACGTGCGCGCGCGCGCGCTCTTTTTTTCCACATTCTTCATCGCATTTATCTTCTTAGCATTCCTCTTTTTTTGAATTCTTCTTCTTCTGCTGCTGCTACTGCTGCTGCGCTGCTGCTGCTGCTGCTCCTCCTTCCTCCTCAATTCTCCTCCTCCTCCTCCTCCCCTCCTCCTCTCCTCCTCCTCCCTCCTCCTCCTCTCCTCCCTCCTCCTCCTCCTTCTCCTTCCTCCCCTTCCTCCTCCTTCTCCTCCTCCTCCTTTTATCATCACTATCAAACATCACCCTCACCTTCATTACCCTCACCTCAATCATCTCTTCATCTTCTTCTTCTTTCTCCATTCCCAGACTACGGCCACCACAACAGTGCCATCATCCACCCCTGCAGCAACTACTTACCCAGCGGAGGCGACTACGGCGATGACGGGGCGGTTTAAAATCACGGCTGGACAAGAGTGGACACCAGAACTGGGCGACTTCAACTCTGCTCAGGCCAAAGAGCTTAGGACCGAAGTGGAGGGGGAGGTGAGAGTGGGGGGTGGGGGAGAAGAGAGAGAGAGGGGGGAGAGAGTGGGGAGAGAGGGGGGGCAGGGAGGGGGAGGAGGGAGGAGGGGAGGGAGGGGTGAAGAGGGAGAGGGGGTGGAGTTTTAGGTGGGGAGGGGGAGGGGGGGAGGGAGAGGGGGGGAAGGGGGGAGGGGGGGAGAGAGAGGGGGGGAGAGGAGGGGAGGAGGAGGAGGGGGGTGGGAGCGTGGGAGGGAGAGGAGAGGGGAGGGGGAGGGAGGGAGGGGAGGAAAGAGAGAGGGGAGGGAGGAGAGAGAGAGAGGAGAAGCGGAGCGGAGAGGAGAGAGAGAGAGGATTTGGGAGGAGAGAGATTCTGCTTCTTTTACCACCAACTGTATCAAAACATTTTATTCATGAAAAATTGTGTGGTTTGTACGTGTGTGTGTGGTGTGGTGTGTGTGTGTGTGTGTGTGTGTGTTGTGTGTTGTGTGGTGCGTGCGCGTTGTGTGTGTTTGTATTTGTGGTGTGTTTGTGTGTGTACGTGTGTGTGTATGTGTGGTATGGCGTGTATGTGTGTGTGTGTGTGGTGTTTGTGGTGTGTGTGTGTGTGTGTGTGTGTGTGTGGTGTGTGTGTGTGTTGTGTGTTTGTGTGTGTTTGTGTGTGTGTGTTTGATTCTGTAACCTTATTTACCAGCAACTGTGTCAAAACATTTATTCATGAAAATGTTTGTGTATGTGTTGTGCGTGTCTGTTCTGTGTGTGCGTGTGCGCCGTGTGTGCGTTGTGTGTGTACGTTATGTGTGTGTTGTATCTGTGTCTGTGTAGGTGTGTCTGTGTGTCTGCTTCTGCAACCTTACTTACCAGCAATCTGTGTCAAACAAATTATTCATGAAAAATGTGTGTGGGTGTGTTTGGTGTGTTTTCAGGCTGAATACCCTGTTTCAAGAACAGCGAATTACTGGGGGGGGGCCCCCTCCTTTCTATCGTCTTCAAAAGTCATCAGTTTCGGTGAGTCTCTCTGTTTGTCGTCTTGTCTGTCTTCTGTCCCGCCTGCCTCATTTTCCTTCTCTATCCGTTATTTCAGTTTGCTCCTCCCGTCTCCGTCTCTCCCCCTCTTCCTGCCTCTCGTCCCATCTCTCCTCTCCTCTCTCCTCTCTCCTCCCTCTCCTCTTCCTCTCTCTCTCTCTCTCTCTTCTCTCCCCTCTCTCTCTCTCTTCTCCTCTCTCTCTCTCTCTCTCTCTCCCTCCTCCCTCCCTCCCTCCTCTCCCTCCCTCTTCCCTCTCTCTCTCATCCCCCTCTTCACATACTCCTCATCCCCTAGCCTCACATCTCAATCTCTCCTCCATCCACACAACACACAACACTACAAACCATACACACTCATACAAACACACAGACACAGACACGACACACACCACACACAAACACAAACAAACACACAACAACATACACACACACAACACTCAACACTCTCACATTACCTCTAATCAAATCTAATAAAATCTAATATATCTTAACGAATCTAATTAATGTTCATTGATTACATAATCTATGTAATGTAAATGTAATGTAGTACATTACAGTACAATACAATATGATATGATTATATTATATAATTATGTATGTAAAGTAGTTACAATTATATATTATTATTCAAAATATAAAAGTAAGATTCAATGAATATATTCTCAAAAATAAAAAAGAAAAAAAAAATCAACTGCCTCAACAAGTAACAAGTACCTAGCTAATTTCCATAGTCTAACACCATTATTATTATAATATTATCATTCTTTATTTCCTTTTTTCCAGACAAGGCAGTGTGGTGGTGACCTATGACGCCACCTTTGCGTCAGCAAAGGGCGTGACGCCAGCTAACGTCAGCAAGGCTTTCGTGAACAACTTGAACGGAACTCCACCTTACCCGGGGGGAAAACTGGACCGTGGAGAAAGACACCGTCAAACACCAAGGTCAGATCTGGTTGTAGGGCTGGGCTGGTTGGCTGGCTGCTTGGCTGGTTGGTTGGCTGATTGGTTTGGCTGGCTGGTTGGGTTGTTGGTTGGTTGGTTGATGTGTTGGTTGGTTGTGTGTTTGTTGGTTGGCTGACTAGTTGATTGGTTGGCTGATTTGTTGGCTTGTTGATTGATTGACTGGCTGGTTGATAAGTTGGTTGGTTGATTGGTTGGATTGTTGGTTGGCTTGCTGGTTGGCTTGCTGGTTGGCTTGCTGGTTGGTTGGGTGGTTAGCTTTTTGGTTGGTGGGTTGGTTTGTGTGTTTTGTTGGTTGGCTGGTTGGTTGGATGGTTGGCTGGCTGGTTGATTGGTTAGTTGGTGGATTGGTTGGCCGGTTGGGTAGTTGTTTGGTTGGCTGATTGGTTGGTTGGCTGGTTGGTTGGTTGGTAGATCTGCTGGTTGGTTTGTTGGCTGATTTGTTGACTCGTTGGTTCGTTGGCTGGTTGGTTGATTGGTTGATTGGTTGATTGGCTGGCTGGCCATTGTGTGTTGGTGGGAAGGGATGACAAAAGTTGACAAAACTGCATGTATACACACGTGAACAGGACATAAAAAAAGCATAGAGTGCTGCTTGATCCTATATCCTCGAAATAAAAAATAAATGACATGAACCAAAAAAAAGGAGAAAAAAAGTGACAAAGTAGTGACGTCATTGATGGTGATGATGTCACTATGACGTGTGCAGTTGTTGCCATCCCCGAAGACGAAGAACCGGTGCTTCCCAACTGGGCCATTGCCGTCATCGCTTGTGGCGCCGCTCTCCTTATCTTCTTCATCGTCTTCATCTGCGTGTTGGTAAGTCAATGATGTATATCATGGAGAGTATATTTGTCATGCACACATACGTGCGTGCACACACATACACCCACTCTGTGTCTGTGTGTCTGTCTGTGTCTGTCTGTGTCTGTCTGTCTTTGTCTGTCTTTGTCTCTGTCTGTCTTTTTCTCTGTCTGTCTGTCTGTCTGTCTCTCTCTCTCTCTCTCTCTCTCTCTCTCTCTCTGTCTCGGTTTCTCTGTCTCTCTGTCTCTGTCTCTGTCTGTCTGTCTGTCTGTCTGTCTGTCTATCTGTCTGTCTGTCTGTCTGTCTGTCTGTCTGTCTGTCTGTCTCTCTCTCTCTCTCTCTCTCTCTCCTCTCTCTCTTCTCTCTCTCTCTCTCTCTCTCTCTCTCTCTCTCTCTCTCTCTCTCTCTCTCTCTCTCTCTTTGTGTGTGTGTGTGTGTGTGTGTGTGTGTGTGTTGTGTTGTGTTTGTAGGGGTATGGAGGGTGTGTATGTGTGTGTATGTGTGTGTGTGTGTAAGAGTTACACCCACACACAATAAATAAAAAAAATCTTCCCATATTCCCAATCTTCCTTCCTTTTGGTGCAGTGCTCCCGAAGGCAAACCCGCCAGAAGTACCATCTGACAGACGACCCGGACGACATAGGCTACAGACGATCCTGGGCCTCCTCCAACTCCTCCACTTACAACAACCACGCTTTCGCCTACGATAACGCCGCCTTCCCCGTTAGGGACTATCCCCACAACGGACACCACCACCACCACCATCATCACCAGCAGCAGCGGCGGCGGCGGTGGCGGTGGCGGTGGAGGTGGTGTGGGTGGTGGGAAAATCCCGCTGGGCAATGGCGACGGAGGGGTGGTAGAGGATGTGGAGACGGGACAAGTGGGTGGTGGTGGTGGTGTCGGTGGTGGTGTCGGTGGTGGTTTTGCTGCTGAGGTGAGTTGAGGAAGGGTGAGAATGGTGGGGTGGGTGTTGGGGGGTTGGGGGGGGGGGTGGGGGTGGGGGGTGGGGGGGGGGGGGTGGGGGGGGGGGGATTGTGGGTGTGGGAGGGTTGGGGTTGTGGGTGGTGGTGGGGAGGATGGGGGGTGGGTGGGGGGTGGGGTGTGGGGGGTGGGGGGTTGTTGTGGGGTGGGGGTTGGGGTGTGTGGGAGGAGGTGTGGGTGGGGTTGGTGTGGGGGGTGGGGGGTTGGTGGGGGTGGGTGGGGGCGTGTGTGTGTGTGTGTGTGTGTGTGTGTGTGTGTGTGTGTGTTGTGGTGTGTGTGTGTGTGTGTGAGAGAGAGAGAGAGGGGGGGGGGGGGGCAGGCAGACAGACAGACAGACAGAGATTGTATGTGTGTATGTGCACACACACGTGCGCTTCTACGTGAATGCAAGCATTTGTGCACGCGTGCGCGTAAAAATGACAATGCAGAAGGTATTGCTAAGAACAAGACATTGATGATCAGTCAGTGCATGCTCCTTCCCCCTTTTACCACCATTAATAACCTTACTTACTACCACAGAGGACCTGAAGAATGCCTGATAACAATCATAACAGCCACTTACCTCTGCAGTATGCTCTTACCTGCAAATTCGTTAATTGGTGTGGGGTTTTTTTTAATCAATTTTATGCCACTTAATGTGACAGCAGATTTTTCTGTGTGAATGTCGGGCAGCTCTCTCTCCCCGGGGAGAGCGCGTCACCACAAGTGCAGCGCCACCCACTTTTTTTCCTGTTTGTATCTATATTTGTCTTCCCTATCAGAGTGGCTTTTTTTCTACAGAATTTTGCCAGGGACAACCCTCTTGTTACCGTGGGTTCTTTTACGTGCGCTGGAAAATGATGTGTAACACATGGGACCTCGGGTTTATCGTCCATTCCGAAAGACTAGCACCCTGACCTTCACTCATGGTCTAATGGATGGGGGGGGGGGGGGGGGGGGGAAGTTTTGGGCCCAAACGGGGTACATCAAACAAATGGATGATTGTTAGATCACGTGATAATCTCCTCCAGTAAAACAAACATTGAATCGATTCATCCCACTGATAATTAAGCGATGTTTTGCATCGCTCTGCTACTGAGTGCAAGGAAAAAACTAAACTCACAAAGTTAACAATGCCTCCCCCAATGTAAGATGCTGTTCTCGTTTTTTTTTTAAATTTTTATTATTATCAGTTATTATTGACAGATGGATGGATGGATGCTTTTTTTTGGTTGTACTCGGTTCTACAGTTCAAAGAATATCTGGAATTTTTTTTCCTCATTTCCCTGAGCTTCTTTTCTACTCTTTCTATTACTTTTTAAAAAGAAGAATGTCTGTTAATTAACCCTACTCATCTCTTGACTGTAGTAAAACTGCACTGCGCCTTGTTGCTCTTAATTAAAATTGTCGCCGCCAACATGAGCTGAACTTCATGAATGTGGCGTTGTTGTGGTTGTTATGGTTGCACTGGCTTTGAATTGATCCACTTCCCTTCGTGGGGAGGCCGAGTATTAATTTTGTCAGTATTAATAATAATAGCATTCCCACTTTCTGAAAGTTCTGTGCTAGGAATTCCCTCTCCTCTCTGACCCTCTCCCCTCTGACCCTCTCTCTCTCTCTCTCTCTCTCTCTCTCTCTCTCCTCTCTCTCTCTCTCTCTCTCTCTCCTCTCTCTCCTCTCTCCTCTCTCTCTCTCTCTCTCTCACTCTCTCTTCTTGATTTGACGACCCGGGTTCGAGTCCGGTGGAGAAGATTTTTCTCCTGGAGTTAACATCAGTGCTCACTCCACTCTCCCAAAAAGTCCTTCGGATGAGATTTTAAACCGAGGCCCCGTGTGCGAACGCACGCAGAACATCTTGCGCACACGTTAAATCCTGTTCCGCTTTTCGTAAGAGAAGGCCATCGTGTGCCGGTGGGAACAGATGACATGATTTACAAAACTGCATACACACGGGGACCGGATGAAAAAAAGCATATGATTGCTTATTCTATTATCCTTGATATAAAAGAATAAATC
>JASPKP010003203.1:17500-20518 GCA_030674155.1 Stramonita haemastoma | reverse complement strand
CATACACCGCGCGACCCCCCCCCCCCCCCCCAACCACACACAACCCCCCTATCTTTGGGCTGAAATTGTCCCTGTATTTTGGGCCGTCTGTCTTCCCCCCTCCTGTCTGTTTTCTGTGTCTGTCAGTTTTTCAGTCGGTCTGTCTGTCTGTCTTTTCTGTCGGGCTGTCTGTGTTGTGTCTCTTTCTTGTGTTATAATCCCGTGTGCCCACTCACGGGGTTTAAAAGATTAAGTACAAAGCAGGGGGCCTAAAATTTTTGATAAAATTTCCTTTCGCGTAGGGGAAAGTACCCTTTAATCTTTGGTTTCGAAAAAAAAAAAAATTCGTAGAAAAAGGAAAAAGATTTATCGGGCCCTGGCAAAAGGGGGGGGGGGGGGGGGGTAGGTGGGGGGGATTGTAGGAGAGGAGGGGGGTGGGGGGGGGGGGGGGTTTAGGAGGGGGAACTATATTATATATATTATTTATATTTATCTCCCGTGCAAGCTGTTGGAGAGTAGTTGGGGTTTTTGGTCAATAGTAGAAAAAATTTTCCAAAAACCTTTCGGGGTTTTTGTCTGTCTGTCTTCTTTTCTATCGGTCTGTCTTTTTGGCCCGGGCGTCTGTGGGTAAACCCCCTTCAGTTTCCCACAAACCCCGCAAAAAAACGCGCACCCCCGCACCCCGCAGAAATTTCAAAACCACACACCCCCAAAAACCCACCACACCCCAAACAAAAAAGGGGGGAATCTTTTTCCCAAAAACAACCCTTATAATAATAAAAAAACAAAACACAACACAACAAACCCAAACACAAAACTACAAAAAACAACATCAACCCAAATTAAAAACCAAAAACAACAAAAAACACAACCAAAACCCCCCCCGGGGGGAAAAAACCCCCCCCCCGGGCCCCCTTTTTCACCCAAATTTTTTTCTTTTCTTTTTTTGGTCGAGGTATGTTTTTTTTCTGTCCCTTTTTGTCGGTCGGCGTGTTTTTCCGTTTCGGTCTCTCGGGGGGTGTGTCTTTTCGGCCCTTTTGTCCCTTCTTTTTGGTTTTCCCCTTTTTCCCCTTTTCCCCCGGGGCCCCCGGGGCCCCCCCCCCCCCGGGGGTTCGGGGGGCTGGGGGGGGCGTCGGGCGGGCGGGGGGGCGGGGGGGGGGGGTGGGGGGGGGGGCGGGGGGGCGGCGGGCGGGTGGGGGGGCGCGCGCGGCTTCCCCCTCTTCTTTTTTCCCTCTCTTTTTCCCCTTTCCCCCCCTTTTCCTCCTTTTCCCTCCCTTCTTCCTTTTTGGGGTAGGACCACATTTAAAGGTTTTTTGGTTTTTAAATTTGGGTAAAGAAAATTACCCAGACCTTTGTACTAAAACAATTTGCCCGCCGGCCCCCCTTCCTTCCTTTAAGTCTTCTTTAAAAACAAGAACACACACACCCACACACACACAACCCACCCCAAACACAAAAACACACCCCCCAACACCCACACACCGCCGCACAAAAAACCGCACGCGGACACACCCACACACACACACAAAAAAACACTCCAACCCGCACGCAAGCACGCAGCCGCACGCCCCCAAAGGGGAAAAAGGGGGAGAGAAAAGAGGGGGGGTTAAAAAGAGGGGGAAAAGGGGAGAGGGGGGGAAAAAGAAAAAAGAGGGGGGGGGGAAAGGGGAGGAAGAGAGGAGGGAGAGAGAGAGAAGACAGAACAGACAGACACTGACACAGCCAAAGAGACAGACACCCCGAGAAATATTTTTTGAAATAGAAACCCCTAAAATTTTATATAAATATTTTTTTATATATATTTTTTTTTAAAAATATTTAGAAATATTTATATATAGGTAATTATTTGTATATTTTTTTTATTTATATTTAAAAATTCCCGGGTCAGTAATAAGGTTTTCAGATGAAGCAGTATTTTTAAAACAAAAAGAGTTGTTTTTGGCTTAAGGGGCATTATATCTGGGGTTTTAAAAATGATAGCTTTGGGGGGGCTTCTTAGGGTGGGTTTATAAAAATGAATGGGAAAAAAAACAATCGTTTCAATTTCATTCGGGGTTTTGTGCCCCTTTCAGGACTTTTTTGGAGGGGTTGGAAAAGGGGGGAAAAAGGGGGAAAAGGGGATGGAGGAATTATTTAACTGAGTCGTGTTTGTATTTGATTAAAGGGGAAATTTTAAATGCATAATAGAAAAAAAAAAATTTTATCCCGAAATCAGAATGCCCGGGTTTCGGGGGTTTTGTGTGTTGTGTGTTGTTTTTTGTGGTGTGTTGTTTGTGTGTGGTGTGTGTGTTTTTTGTTTTGGGTTTGTGGGGGGTTTGTTTGGTTTGGGGTGTGGGTTTTTGTGTGTGGGTTTGTATGTGTATGTGTGTGTGTTGGGGGGAATTTTTTTATTTTTTTAATTCTTTTATTTGGGTTTTTAAAAATGGAATAAGCATTTGTGTGTTTTTTTTTTTTAAAATTTTGGTTCCTATTTTTTGCGGTTTTTTTTTTGGGGATTATAGGGGGGGGGAAAATTTTGTGCCACTTTTAAAAGGAAAAATTAAAAAACCGGGCCCCGGGGCCTTGATAGTGGTTGTTGTGTACAACGGTCGAGCCTTTTTGGTTTTTGGATTGTGGTGAAAAAATGAATGTTACTGTTTCTGCTTCTGTCGTCGGCCCGGCGGGGGTTTTGTCTGTCTGTTGTCTGTTGTCGTTTTTAAATTTTTGGGGCTGTGTGGGTTTTTGGGGTCTGTGTGTTTGTTTTTGTTTGTTTTTCCCCTGTCTGGGGGGACTGTTTGTTTGTGGGAAAACTCGTAGTTTTATCTATAAAAAAACCAAAATGGGGTTTTTGTATGTGCACCAAATATACGTGCATGGTTTGGTATGTTTTTTGTGTTTTTTGGCGGTGTGTGTTCGCGGGCGGGCGCGCCCCGCGGGGCGTGGGGGCTCGTGTTTGTATGTGTGTGTGCTGTGGGGTTTTTTGGTGTTTTTTGTGGGGGTTTTTTTTTGGTGTGTGTGTGTGTGTGGGGGGGGTGTGTGTGTGTGTGTGATGTTTCTTTT
>JASPKP010003202.1:2500-20521 GCA_030674155.1 Stramonita haemastoma | reverse complement strand
TTTTAAGAAAAATTTTCGGGGTTTTTTGTATCCAAAGCCCCCCTCTTCCGATTTTCCATGTTTCACAATTTTTTAAAGAACGCTTTGAGTTACAGCAGCGGGCTGGTGTTTGTGAAGTAAAAGATGATGTAAGCTGTTTTTTCAACTGTATCCCTGAAAACCCGTGTCATCCCCTGCCGACTCTTGGGTCGGGGGGCCCTTCCTTTCGCGCAGTTCCCTCAAAAAAAAAAAAAAACAAATAAAAACTGGACAGTGACCCCAATAAAAAGGGTGGGCCCAAGGGGCTGAGTCAGTGTAAAATGAAAGTGGGTGCCATGGCCATTTTACAATGGTCCCCGTGAAATGGGGCGGGGAACTGTTTGTGAGTTATTTCTCATCCACGCAAGCTCAAAAGCTGCCCAATTTGTTTTTGCCTTAAAAATGTTAGTAAGATCGTCTCCACCTTCACAAGCCTTACCATAACGCCTTTCAAGGATTTCCCAGGGGGGGAGGAGGATAAAGGGGTCGTTCTGGTGACCCCGGGGGTGCTATTGGGGGTTCTCGCAACAGCAATTTTAAAGACAAAAAATTTGGTTCTGGAAAAAGGTAAACGGTAAAGGTGCCCATAACCTATGTGGTCGTGGGGAGAAAAGCGCTAGAGACCTCAGTTCTCTGGGGCCAGCATGTTGAGAGGGCGCCCATCTCTTCTCCCTCGTGCTTTACCTTCCCGATCCCTAAAGAGGGCAGATACCCAATTACAGCTGGGGGGACTGGGGGACTGTACTAAAACCAAGGCTCGCAAGCAGTTACCCATCCACTTGATAACCACCCTCGATGCTGCTTCACTTAGCTTGGGGGAAAACGAGCGCTCTGACCACTAAGCTATCCCGTATTGGTATTTAACACACAAAAATGAACAAAGTATAAAGACGAATGTCATTTTATTACATGTACAGTTTGAATCAAAGCATAAATCGACAGGCAGAAATTATCGACGATAATGTGAGAATAGTACAAAAACAGTTCTCCTCCGTTTAATTTGATGCCATGGAGTGTAAAAGCTCTATGACCTATTTAGGTAGGATATGGTGCCTTCTTGTTGGCAAAGCACAGAGTGTTGATGGTTTCCCCACAAGAGCGGACTGCAATAAACCACAACTTCCCCTGTCTTTCCCCTGCTGCGCAACTATGGACTTGTGTTTTCGTTATCAATCACTGAATAAAAGTTCAACCACCACCACACCATCACCATCACGACCACAACCATCCCTACCCCTACCACCATCACCACCACTATCACCCACCACCACCACCACTACCACTATCACACCACCACCACACACCACTATCACCACCACCATCCCCCATCCATCACCACTATCGCCATCACCACAGCTACCACCACCACCATCCCCATCCATAACCACTATCACCATCACCGCCAAATCACCACCACTTTTCGCCACCACCACCGCCACCTTCCATCACCACCACCACCACTATCGCCACCACCACCACCACAACCACCACCACCACCATCCACCACCACTATCCCTACACCCACCCCCCACCATCCTTAACCCACCCCCCACCACCCCCACCCCCACGACCACCAGTAAGCAGTAAACATCCCTATAAAAAGAAGTCATACCCAGTCCAGGCTCTGATGGTCCATTCTGACAACAATGGCTGCCAAAGCCACTGCAGGCTTCCCATGCCACAACATCTGGGGCAGTGGCGGAGCATCCATGCTGAGCATCAGGTGCCTGTCCCCAGTCCATTCCCAGGGAATCTGGGTGTCTTCTTCTTCTTCTTCTCCCTTCCTGGGCCGGAGCCTTCGTAGCATAGGGCCTGAATGACAAACAGCTGTTTACATGACTTCACTTCACCGTGAAGGATATTGCCTGGGGAATTCTTAGGTATGTGTCTTGCGATGATTGATAGTGATGGTATGATGATAGTGACAATGACATCAAGAAGAAGAAGAGGAGGAGGAGGAAGAGGAGGAGGAGGAGAGGAAGAAGAAGAAGAAGCAGAAGAAGAAGAAGAAGCAGAAAAGAAGAGGAGAAGAAGAAGAAGAAGAAGAAGAAGAAGAAGAAAAGAAGAAGAAGAAGAAGAAGAAAAGAAAGAAGAAAAAACAAAACAAAACAAAAGAAGAGGAAGAAGAAGAAGAAGAAGAAGAAGAAGAGAAGAAGAAGAAGAAGAAAGAAGAAAGAAGAAGAAGAAGAAGAAGAAGAACATAGAGGAGAGGAGGGGGAAATGAGGAGGAGGAGGAGGAAAAGAGGAGGAGGCGGAGTGCTCTGACCACTGGGCTATTCCGTCCCCATCTTTGGTAAAGTAAAGGTAAAGGTGTCCCATAAGCTATGTGGTCGTAGGGGAGCAAGGCATCAGATACCTCAGCTTCTCTAGGGGCCAGCATGTTGAAGGCGGTGCCCATCTCCTCTCCCTCGATGCTTAACCTTCCCTGACCCTAAAGAGGGCAGGTATCCATTTACAGCTGGGTGAACTGGGGGAACTCTACTGTTGCCAAGGCGCGCAAATGGTCACCCATCCAATTGGCAACCACGCTCGGCGCTGCTTAACTTGACAGGGGAAAGCGAGCGCTCTGACCACTGAGCTATCCCCGTCCCCGGTATGAATGGTAACAATGGCAATAACATAATACAGCACTGAACTGCAAAGGCTTTATCTGAATCATACAGCTGGACCTGAAGACTGAATGGAATGGGAAAAAATGCCGAGTTCAAAAGAACTATGCTATCTCTTTGAATTTCTTGCAAGATCGGAGACCAAAAGGGTTGTGTGCCTTTTTTTTCTGGAAGCTCTAGTAGTTTCAGTGACCACATACAGAAAAGACTTACATAGTTTGACGAACACTGAAAACGGAACAAAGAGAAATAATAATGTAAAAAAAAAAAAAAAGGCCAACAAGAAAAGAAAGTTTTAGAATGTTTCTACAGAATGTGCCCGATTAAAATGAGAGACAGGTAGGCAGACAGACAGACAGACAGACAGACAGACAGACAGATATAGATAGACAGATAGATAGATAGATAGATAGATAGATAGATAGATAGAGAGAGAGAGAGAGAGAGAGAGAGAGAGAGAGAGAGAAGAGAGAGAGAGAGAGAGAGAGAGAGACAGACAGACAGACAGACAGACAGACAGACAGAGACAGAGACAGAGACAGACAGACAGACAGACTAGACCAGCTGACAGAAAAGATAGACAGGCAGACTAACTGACCAGCTGACAGAGAGACAGACAGACACACTGACCAACAGACAGACAGACAGACAAACTGATCAACCGACAGACAGACAGGCAGAATAACTGACCAACCGACAGAAAGACAGACAGATCAGCTGACCAAGCCAACCGACGGATAGAAAGACAGACCGACAGACTGACAGACAGACTGTAGGAAGGGCAAACTGACCACAGTGCCAGAGGATCTGTGCAGAGCACGTGGACGGTAAGGTCAAGGTCACAATGTGGGCCGATGACGTCAGCACCACGAAGTGAATCAAGGTACAGTTGCAGGAAAATGAGGTGAAACTAGCTCGCTGTTTAGCACACAGGCAGACAGACAGACAGACAGACAGACAGACACAGACACAGACACAGACACAGACACAACACACACACACACACACACAACACACACACACACACACACACACACAAGAGAACTGTAAAGTCCATATTGATAGACCATCACACAAACACCACTCTGTCTGTCTGTCTATACGTCTGTCTCTGTCTGTGGGCATCTCTCTGTCTTTTACTGCAGAATTTTTCCTGTTTGCAGGCACCCTGTTTGCATATGGATGAGCTTTTCCACAAACTTTTGCAAGGAATAACTTCCCGTTGCTGTGAATTCTTTGATATGCGGTAAACATAAACATCGTTAAAAAGTCTGCTATTCGATAAAACTGCAGTCTAGGGCGGGATAGCTCAGTGGTCAGAGCACTCGCTTTCCCCAAGCTAAGGTTAAGCAGAATCGCGCGTGGTTACCAATATTGGATGGGTGACCGTTTGCGTGCATTGGCTTCAGTACAGTACCCCCATTTCACCCAGCTGTAAATGGATACCTGCCCTCTTTAGGGCTGGGAGGGTAAAGCAGCGAGGGAGAGGAGATGGGCGCCGCCCTCAACATGCTGGCCCCCAGGGAAGCTGAGGTCTCTGACGCCTTGCTCCCCTACAACCACATAGGTTTCGGGGACACCTTTAACCTTTACCTTCACCACTTTAGGACTTCTTGTTTGTTTGTTGGCGGGTGTGTTATCACACACACACACACACACACACACACACACACCACACACACACACACACACACACACATACACACACACACACACACACACACACACACACACACACACACACACACACACACACACACACACACACACACACTCTCTCTCTCTCTCTCTCTTTCACGCACGCACGCACGCACGCACGCACGCACGCACGCACGCGACGCACCAGCACACACACACACACACACACACACACACACACACACACACACACACACACACACACACACACACACACACCGAGTTCTGGGTTGATAAATTATATTGCTGTTGTACTCACACAACCTCCACAGCAGGCAGAGACAGGAGACATCTTGCTAGTTGATGCAGGTCAACGTGCTCTGCCCGAAAACATCCCAGTGTCCCCTTCCTCTGAAGCCGGCACTGAGAGGGACACAGTGTGTCCCCATGACGTCCCCCCTGTGTCCCTCTGTCTGTCTTCAGTCGAGTCGACCCTTTTCGTTTAGTTGCTTGTGTATCAAACTGAAAAGTGTATAGTATGTTTCAGTGATGGACTGAGTAATAATGTGTGTGTAGTGTGTGTGTGTAGTGTGTGTGTGTGTGTTTGTAGTGTGTGTGTGTGTGTGTGTGTGTGTGTGTGTGTGTGTGTGTGTGTGTGTGTGTGTGTGTGTGTGTGTGTGTGTGACAGAGACAGAGACAGAGAGAGAGAGAGAGAGAGAGAGAGAGAGACAGACAGACAGACAGACAGACAGACAGACAGACAGACAGACAGACAGACAGAGATGCTTTTAAATACTACAGATATACCAGATCACAACAGCAAAGTATTAAACTACAGCGCATTCTCAGAATCTTTAAGAGCTCAGCTAGCATTTGAAAATTTTTTTCGCGAATGTTGTTGTTTATTTGGTGGTACGTTTCTTCTAAGAGAAACAATTTAGAAGTAAGGATGAGTCAGGGCTTTTGTCTAAATCCAGCCTAACTTTTAGTATACTGGATATTTTCAATTGAAGCGATTGAACACAAAGTGTCACAGCCAACTCTTTTTTTTTTTGCTCTCTCATCTTCTGCAACGTCCCCGTCCTGCTGTTCCCACGCCGCTCATTTCAATCCTCCCCACAGCCATACCCAGATTCGTTGTGTCTCATCCTCAGGGTCGGGAATCCACAGGGAGCCCATCAATATTAGGCCGCCTTGGGGCCACCAGCCAGAGGGGCCCTGCACTTCTGCTGAGTCACTTTGGAGGTGTTCAGGTGTGCCTGTTCTGAGCTAACATACGCAGGACACCACCCACTAAGCCCCCTACTAACATGTCACAGCAAACTTAACTGGCAGCTTGGAAGTGTGTCACCTGATGTTTCTCATCCCTATGTTTGATCTTGTCATGGTCATCTTTTGTTCCTCTTGGTTGCAGCAACTAGTTAGGATTTACTTTCATTTAAAAAAAAAAAAAAAAGACTTGCCTTTATCATCAGTTAATTAAGCAAAATACGGTTATGCTTAATCAGAAATCTAGATCAAAACTATGTTAAGTTTCATTAGTGAATTCTACAGACGCAGATCTTAGATTGTTTTGCTCAATGTTTTGATCTGGAAACTCTCCCCCGTAGGGATGCCTGTGGGTCTGTCAGTATAAATAGCATCCCCGCCTTCTGGAAGTTGAGTGTTAGAAATTCCCTCTTTTCTATCCCTCACTCTCTATCTCTGCCTGCCTTGTTCCTTTCATTCTTGCCACCTCCTTCTTCTCTATTTTCTGCCTTCTTGATCCATTTTCCTGCCTTTTTTTATCTCCAGAAAGACATAAAAGACAATAATTCTCTCCTACGCCGAAGTCGGATGTGCTGGACCTGATTTGTTTAGACGGTTAACGGCAGCGGAACGCATTTTCGCTCATATGACAGACAACAATAGTCGTTGTCTGAGCGTTCGACAAAGAAGAGAGAAGAATCTGGAAACAACAACAACAACAACAACAACAACAACAACAACAACAACAACAACTACTACTACTACTACTACTACTACTAAATGGAATTTATATAGCGCTATATCTTGTAACAACAACAAAAAAAAGTAAAGCGCTTGCATTCAACATTGAGGAGAAACAAACCATCCAAATTTTCAGAGGCGACTTACATGAGACCAGGTGGGCAGGCAGGGACCCGGGGGCCACAGGGAGCACAGAATCAGCAGTAGCAGCAGCAGCAGGCTCCATGGAGACAACCTCATCTAGGGTCATCCTCTCCCAGTGCCCAAATCTTGCCGATCATTGCCAGTCAGAACAACGGCGACCGTCCACTCGTACTCACCTCCACCGCCATCATTCAGTCCATACTCTGCTGCACCAACACAACACAACAAACGCAAAATAAAATGAATGATGAAGTTTAGATCTCTGGGGAAGGGATAGCTCAGTGGTCTGAGCGCTCGCTTTCTCGTTTTCTTGTCTGTTGTTTGGTACTGGGTATAGTTTCTTATTCTTGGTATTTCATTACTGTTCTTGTTGTTTAGTTAAAGGAGGTTTGTTGTTTTTTTTAATCTGGATATTATCCCTTATAAGGGCGGGGACTGGATGTAAAAAAGCACACGAGTGCTTTTTCATTACCCTCGAAATAAAAAGAAATTGCCTTGCCTTGCCAGCCAATGTTAAGCAGCGTCGAGCATGGTTACCAATTGGATGGGTGACTGTTTACGCGCCTTGGCTTCAAAACAGTCCCTCAGTTCACCCAGCTGTAAATGGATACCTGCCCTCTTTAGGGTCAGGGAAGGTACAGCAGCGAGGAAGAGGTGATGGGTGCCACCCTCAATATGCTGGCCCCTAGCCTGCTTCAGATGTCACCAGGCAGGCCCTTGACTGGAATCCACAAGGGAAGCGGAAAGTAGGCCGACCAAAACAGACCTGGCGCAGAAGCATTGAAACAGAGACGAAAGCAGCCGGAATGACATGGGCCGAGCTGAAGATGATCTCCCAGAACCGAGTCCGTTGGAGGAGTGTTGTTGTGGCCCTATGTTCCCACGGGAATCCACAGGCATAAGTCAAGTAAGTCAAGAGAAGCTGAGGTCTCTGATGCCTCGCTCCCGTACGACCACATAGGTTACGGGACACATTTACCTTTACTAGATGTCTGTTTTGGGTGTTTTTTGGGGGTGGGGTGGGGTGGGGGTGGGGTTGTTTTCCTCGGCTAAAGCTCCCCTCCCCCCACCCCCGCCACCCCGGTCTGTGTGTATGCTTCTTTTTCAAGTACCTCTCCACAAATATACAGGCAGCCACACTCCAACTTCAGAAAACTTCTTTTCTCCTTTTAAAGAGAGCACAGAACACTGTTAGCTAAGAGCTCGTTATAGCCGAAGTCCATCTCAGCATACCATTTTAATTAAAGGGGACAACATACGAATGTAGGTCTTGGCATTTTCGCTTATATTGCATCAATGACTGACAAAGCTTTCGGCCTGGATCAAAAATGATATATTACAAGAGAAAATGAAGTCAATAGTAAAAGGTAAAGGTAAAGGTGTCCCATCCCATAACCTATGTGGTGGTAGGAGAGCAAGGTGTCAAAGACCTCAGCTTCTCCAGGGGCCAGCATATTGATGGCGGTGCCCATCTCCTCTCCTTCGCTGCTTTACCTTCCCTGACCCTAAAGAGGGCAGGTACCCATTTACAGCTGGGTGAACTGGGGTCCGTACTGAAGCCAAGGCACGCAAACGGTCACCCATCCACGTGGTAACCACGCTCGATGCTGCTTAACCTTAGCTTGGGGAAAGCGAGTGCTCTGACCACTGAGCTGTCCTGTCCCCACAGTAGTAAATAAAATAAAATAAACAATACAAACCAATACAAAGCAGAAATATAAAACGTGATAAAGACAAAGCTCTAACAGCAACTTAAATCAAAAGCAAAAACATGTGTTGAATAGAAATAGTGAGCTTTTTGTTCTTGCTGTTGTTATGTTGTTGTTAGTTTTGACACCGTCTTCATCATCACTTTCTACCATGATTAATATAATTATATCATGTGTTGTTCAATCAGTCATAAGTTAAAGCAAATATTTCATATTCATGCTGCTTGCCGCACGAGAGAGAGAGAGAGAGAGAGAGAGAGAGAGAGAGAGAGAGAGAGAGAGAGAGAGAGAGAGAGAGAGAGAGAGAGAGAGAGAGAGAGAGATCATATGTGTTTGTTATAGACACGAGAATGCATCTCTTAAGATGGGATGGGTGGGAAGGGGAGGTGATCGATGAGTGGCAGTAGTTCAAAAAGGTAAAAAAGTGAACTGCGTAGATTGTTAATTTCCATTTCCTTTTAAGTGCAGTTAACTGCCTAAACTGCACTCATCACTGTTGGTTTTAGCCCAGGGGGAGATGATCGCAGGAATCTGAACTTGTTTGGATTAGCGACATAGATCCATCGGATCCTTTTTATAGTTAACAAAGTTTCTATCAGAGCACATTCCTGGAGATGGTTTTGCCTTATCAATAGAAATTACACTATGGCGGCTCTCTGCACATCTTTAAAATACATGTAATGATATACAACACGACGAAGATATCAGATATATACTTACTGTCATTCGTCGTCAGGTTGTCAGTGTGTCAATCTCCAGAGGAGTGTTTTTGAGTCAATGGTTCCGTCCATGGTGTTCGTATGACGCAATCCCTTTTTAAACGTAATTATAGAACCAAATAATTACGTCATTAGACAGTGACGCAACAGGAAACGGGAAACAAACCATTGCAGGTTTTCAACAACAAAAATTCACGATTCATTTTCAAACAGAGTAAAGAAAAGATACAGACTGAAAATTAATACTGTTTATGTAGACAGATAGCTTGGAAAAATTTAGCCATTTTTATGGGATTTGATAGCGGTGGCATGTTTGGTATGAAGGAATATTTTAGACATGTCCGGACACAAACCGATCTATTTAAGCTGCCTTTAAACTCCTGGAAAACCAAGTATTCCCAAAATGTGGTATGTGCTTGTTCTCACCCTTTATCTTGTGAGCACATTCTTTCCGATTGCCCTGTCTTGACATCATTATACAAAAAGTCTGGTATCATAGATCTGAAAAGGGAATCTGTGGGTTTACTCACTCTTTCCCGGGAGGAAAGCTGGCCCCCTTACGTGCGGCACGCATGGCCCACCGTCGTGTGGATACGCCCTGGTGCCCACGAACCAGCCTCCCAGCTATGGGCAAATAGCGAAGACTAAAATACCCTGCTGGCAGGCCTAAAGAACTGAGGGCTGGTGTATCCCTAATATATGGCTGGCTGAGCCTTCAACCACCAGTTGTAAATCTGCCTACGACCCGAGGACCTCGCTGTCACCGTCCCAGCTTGCTGGGCCATGGCAGATGAACCGCGAGTTTAAAGGGTGGGAACGGTACTGCGCGCACTGTCTCTCACCTTAAAAATCCTATGCGCAGGCCCAAGGACAAGTCCACGTCCCCCCCTCATCCTCCCTTTTTCCTACTATCCCCAAGCCCTGTAGCGATGGGAAAGGGGCGAATGCGGCAGGTGAAAGATGTCACTGGAAGCTGCAGTTCCAATCCTGCATACAGGCGATTCAGGAGTATGGGTCGTCTGATTGTTGACCTGAGGATGACAACATCACCCGGCAGCACCCTGAATGACCAAGCAGCCCTCTTTAGGGGTAGCACTGCTTGCTCCACACGGAGAGGGGCCTAGAAAAGGTGGCCTAACGAAAGCTCATCCTCGTACCACCCAGTTGGCTAGCCGCGGTCAACGGGCATCTTTCCAAGCGGTCGAGCAACAACAAAGTCAAAATCAAGTGGCTCCGCACCTGCCTCTAAAGGTGTGACAGGTCTCAAACTGGCATGCTGGAACATCAGAACCATGCTAGATACAGCAGATAGCAACCGTCCTGAACGACGCTCTGCTTTAGTTGCACACGAACTCTCGCGACTAAATATCGACATCGCGGCTCTTAGTGAAGTCCGCTTCCCAGATGTAGGTAGTCTCAAAGAACACGGCGCCGGTTACACCTTATACTGGTCAGGCAAGCCCCAATCCGAACGACGCCTTTCAGGTGTAGGCTTCATGATCAAGAACACCATTGCCTCAAAGCTGGAGAACTTACCAACAGGTCATTCAGACCGTATCATCTCCATGCGTCTGCCACTGGAGAACAAGCAGCACATCACTCTCTTCAGTGTGTATTCCCCGACTCTTCAAGCAGACCCTGCAGACAAGAACAAATTTTACTGTGACCTGCGCAGCCTGGTAAGAAACACCCCTGCAGACGACAAGGTCATTATCCTTGGGGATTTCAATGCTAGAGTTGGCCGAGATTCAGAAGCCTGGAAGGGAGTCCTGGGGAAACATGGAGTTGGGAATTGCAATGACAACGGGCGTCTCCTGCTAGAGTTCTGCACTGAACTGCAGTTAATCATCACTAACACAATCTTCCAGCAGAAGGACAGTCTAAAAACAACCTGGATGCATCCTCGGTCCAAACATTGGCACCTCATAGACTACGTCTTAGTGCGCCAGAAAGACCAAAGTGATGTCTTGCACACCAGAGTGATGCCCAGTGCAGAATGCCACACAGACCACCGCCTCGTGCGATGCAACCTCAGCCTTCACATCAAGCCAAAGTCAAAACGAGGAGGTCCCCCCAGAAAGAAACTCCAGGTTGGCAGCCTCAAGTTCGCTGAAGTGAAAGCTGAGCTACAGTCCAACCTCCAGTCAAAGCTGAAAGTCGAGGACTGCCCCTCTGACCCCTGTCCAGAAACGCTCTGGACCCGCCTAAAAACTGCCATCCTGCAGACCTCTGCAGAGGTCTTGGGCTTTTCCACCAAGAAGAACAAGGACTGGTTCGACGAAAATGACCAAGAAATACAAGATCTGCTGGCGAAGAAGAGAAGTGCCCACCAGGCTCACCTTGCACAACCATCTTGTCCAGCAAAGAAAGCTGCCTTTCGTCTTACATGCAGCAACCTCCAGCGCCAGCTTAGAGTTATCCAAAACGAGTGGTGGACTAACCTCGCCCAGAAAACTCAGCTCTGCGCTGACACAGGTGACTACAGAGGCTTCTACGAAGCTTTGAAGGCAGTCTATGGACCCTCTCACCAAGTGTTGAGTCCTTTGCGCAGCACTGACGGCCAGGCACTCCTCACAGACAAGATGTCCATATTGAACCGCTGGGCTGAACACTTTCAAACCCTCTTCAGCGCTGATCGCACTGTTGATGACACAGTGATCCACCAGATCCCACAGCAACCAGTGAAAGAAGAACTGGACGAAGCCCCAACCCTGGAAGAGGTAACTAAAGCCATAGAACAACTGAAGAGTGGGAAGGCTGCAGGCGTCGACGGTATTCCACCAGAATTATGGAAAAACGGGGGGCAAACACTGCACTGCAAGCTCCATGAATTTTTTGTTTGCTGCTGGGAGCAGGGAAAGTTGCCACAAAACCTTCGTGATGCAATCATAATCACCCTTTACAAAAACAAAGGGGAAAAATCAGATTGCTCCAACTACAGGGGGATAACTCTTCTCTCCATCGCTGGCAAAATCCTTGCAAGAGTTCTCCTCAACAGACTAGTACCTGCTGTTGCAGAACACCACCTCCCTGAGAGCCAGTGCGGCTTCAGAGCTAACAGGGGTACCACTGACATGGTCTTCGTGCTCAGACAACTTCAAGAAAAGTGCCGCGAACAGAACAAGGGACTGTACATCACCTTCGTTGATTTAACCAAGGCATTTGACACTGTGAGCAGGAAGGGCCTGTGGCAGATCATGGAGCGTCTTGGCTGTCCCCCAAAGTTTCTCAACATGGTGATCCAGCTACATGAAGACCAGCGTGGCCAGGTCAGAAACAGCAACGACCTATCAGAGCCTTTCCCAATCACAAACGGGGTGAAGCAGGGCTGCGTTCTTGCACCAACCCTCTTCACTATCTTCTTCAGCATGATGCTTCAGCGGGCCACAGAAGATCTTGATGACGAAGACGGAGTTTTCATACGCTACCGCACAGATGGCAGCCTATTCAACCTGCGGCGTCTTCAGGCCCACACCAAAACCCTGGAGCAACAAATTCGAGAGCTACTTTTTGCTGATGATGCTGCCCTTGTAGCCCACACAGAAACCGCCCTGCAGCATGTAACATCCTGTTTTGCAGAGGCAGCCCAGCTCTTCGGACTCGAAGTCAGTCTGAAGAAGACAGAGGTTCTCTACCAGCCCGCACCTCAGGTAGCGTACCACCCACCTCACATTACAATTGGTGAGACAGAACTGAAGACAGTCCAGCAGTTTACCTACCTGGGATGCACAATCTCCTCTGACGCAAAGATTGATAAAGATGTAGACAACAGACTGGCAAAGGCAAACGGTGCTTTTGGCAGACTCTACCCACCGTGTCTGGAAAAACAAACACCTGAAGAAAGACACCAAGATCAGTGTCTACAGAGCCGTGGTACTGACCACCCTCCTGTACGGCTCTGAGTCATGGGTCACATACAGACACCACCTGCGAATTCCGGAACGCTTCCACCAACGCTGTCTCCGCTCCATCCTCGACATCCACTGGAGCGACTTCACCACGAATGCTGAGGTGCTGGAGCAAGCAGGGATCACCAGCATTGAGGCCATGTTGCTGAAAACGCAGCTACGCTGGGCAGGGCATGTCTCTAGAATGGAGGACCATCGCCTACCGAAGATGGTTCTCTACGGTGAACTTTCCACCGGACACCGCTACAGAGGCGCACCAAAGAAGAGATTTAAAGACTCTCTGAAGAAATCTCTGTCAGCCTGCCTCATAGACCATAACCAGTGGTCAGTCCTTGCTGCTGACCGGCAGGCCTGGCGACACACTGTGCATCAGTCGTCTCCTCCTTTGAGGACAATCGCAGAGCGGCCCTTGAGGAGAGGCGAATGAGGAGGAAGAACCGCGTCCGCTCTACATCAACCCCAGAATCGACTTTCCCCTGCAGCCGCTGCGGCCGGGTTTGTTTGTCACGCATTGGACTGAACAGCCACCAGCGAGCCTGCACCAGACGTGGACAGTGCCCTTAATCTTCGTTCGCGAAGCCAAGCCATGATGATGAGACCAGAAATTGTTGATATTGCTAAAGTTATTTCTCGGTCTGCTATTAATGTTCTGTTATAGGTTTTCTTTTGAATTTATTCGTTTTATTTGTTGGGTTTGTTTTTGGCTACTTTTAATGCTTGTTTAAGTCTAATATCACCTAAAGTGAACAGACTTTAAATGAAAAACAAACAAACAAACCGATCTAAACCGTCTGTCAGTTTAGACCTCCACAAGAAACTAATAATCATTCTGTCTGGCATTTGCATCATGTTTATTAAAACTAAAAATCACGTAGGGAACTCTAGTCTCCAGGCAAGAGGGATATGTACTTATCTTAGAGAAAAATTAATATGGCTGGCTAATGATATTGGTCACAAAGAGTGTCATTGGAGACACACCCAGTATGTGTTAACTCTTTGTCACCGACTCGGGGTTGATTCATAGCGATAGTCTGTGGTCAAAGGGAAGAAACTCAGAAATCGAAAAAATAAGGTACGTGTAAATTACCTCCCCGCATGCCAGTTTTTGTTGTTTTTTTATCGTCAGTTTCAGTATTTCTATTACTGAGACTGCAAAGAAACGTGCATGTGCATATGTGTGGGTGTTTGTGCCTGTGTGGGGACTATGTTGAAAAACATTTTCGATTTAAAAAAAATGTCATCTACACCACCGCCACAATCACCACCAACATAACAATGACGACAACCACCACCACCACCACCGTCCTCTTCACGACCCCCACCCCCACCCCCACCACCATTACATTCTCCTCCTCCTCCTCCTCTTCTTTCTCCTAGTATTGCAGCTTCTTACACACAGATACTTTCACACACCCTCTCCCACAAACATACATACATACATGCACGCACGCACACACACACACACACACACACACACACACACACACAAGCACGCACGCACGCACGCACACACAAGCACGCACGCACGCACGCACACACACACACACACACACACACACACACACACACACACACACACACACACACACACACAAAATGGCTTGATACATAAAAGCAAATCGATGCTTACTCAATGTACCATCTGAAAATAAAAATTTGATTGATTGATTGATTGATTCACACACACACACACACACACACACACACACACACACACACACACACACACACACACACACACACACACACACACACACACACACACACAGAGAGAGAGAGAGAGAGAGAGAGAGAGAGAGAGAGAGAGAGAGAGAGAGAGAGAGAGAGAGAGAGAGAGAGAGAACTCGAACTCGAACTCGAAAGGTTTATTCATGAAAAAAGGCCACTGGCCCATACATGAAGGGGGTTGCCGAATAACGATAACGATAATTGCTTTAAGCTGACACACAACACCATTCCATGCCATGGAAACCACAGCATTGATTTGTAATGTACATCGAGACACGACACTCTTTACAGTCCGGATATGTTACGGCATTCCGAGCCTTTCTTTCGTCCAGTCATTGTCACAGGCCCTCCGCCTACACTAGCCAAGACAGCGATGTAATAGTTCTCTAAGTGTCGCCAAGTCCCTTGAAGCACACGAAAGGGTCTCCGTGTGTAGTGTGTTCTGGATTCGCTTCCCATTCCGCAAACTGGCGAGTTTGACACGTTCCTCTTTTAACATGTTTTTTCTCTTGCTGTTTGACAAACCAGTACACACATACTGGCTCAGTGTCTGGTTGGCATGCGAGCTGGATCACAATGTCATCTGATTCACACGTCACAATATCTTCACCATCTGAATGATGTAGGACAGATTTTCTAAAGTGTGTATTTCTTTGTCTGTCTCTCAGCCTTTTCTGTACTGATCTATCAGTTAGAGTAGCCACATACTGTTTGACATTTCCTTTGTCGAATGCACCAACAATATTATCATCGTTCACCTCAGGCTGCAAAACACACATATCAGCACAGTCACTACAATCAGACATACACGGAGGTTCTAAATCAACTGATGATGGCAACTTAACTGATGTTTTTGTGTTGATGTCCTGTGTGTGTGCTGTTGGTAGGTCTACTCTATGCGTATCTGCGCCTGCTGCATTCTGCTGTTCTACACTTTTGTCAGGTGGACTCGAGGCACTGAAGACACAGTCACTTTCACACACAACACTTGCCTGCTTCTCTTTATGCTTTCGAGCACGTTCCAAATCCCTGCGGGTTTGGGAGTAGGATTTTTTCCTATAGTATTGTACTTGTGTGCTGCGATTCACTGTTGGATCCGCCATGTTGGTTGACACTGCTGTGTCCACTGGTTTAAGTCGCAAGACAAAAACCACGCTGTCCCCTTCTCCTGCCACTTTCCAGCTGGAGACTGCATTGTCAGTCAGCAGGGCGCCTAAGGTCCTCTCCACAGCCGCTGGAAGTCCAGTAACTGGCATTTTTGTATGAATTACGAGTTTTACTGTAGCTCACAGAAAATGTACGCCCTGTCCCGAGAGAGAGAGAGAGAGAGAGAGAGAGAGAGAGAGAGAGAGAGAGAGAGAGAGAGAGAGAGAGAGAGAGAGAGAGCAGAAAAGAGGGAAATACTAGCACAGAATTTCCAAAAATGCGGGGATGCTGTTTATACTGACAGACCCTTGGCATTCCCACTGGGGAGGAGAAAAAAGAGGACAGAATGAAAACTATTGACACTGTAATATCTTATCTTCACAAAGAATCACACGCACCTTTTGTCGGCAGATTTTGGTTTGACATTCATCTCAGTCGTAACAAAAGCTTGGCATTAATAGAAGAGTATGGTCTTGGGACAAATTCTGACCAAGTATCAGGGTTATAGATGAGTTGTAAACATAGCACATAATAGAGCAATGTATGTTTCTTACCAAGTTATTATTTTTATAGATGAGTTATAAGCTTAAAACATAATAGAGCAATCGGTGGGTCGGTGGTCTAGAATTAACGCGCCTGTCTAGAAAGTGGAAAGTCCGGTCGGAGTGTGCGGTGGTTCGAGGCCCAAATCTTTCCCCCCCCCCCCCCCCCCCCATCCATTAGATCGACCATGAGTGGTGGTCTGTGTGCTAGTTTTTTGTATGAAACAATAAGCCGAGGTCCCGTGTGTTACACATCATTATCTAGCGCACGTTAAAGAACCCACGGCAACAAGAGAGTTGTCCCTGGCAAAATTATGTAGAAAAAAGCCTCTCTGATAGGGAAAGAAATACAGTTGCAGACAGGAAAAAGAAAAAAAAAAGGTGGTGCTGCACTTGGGGCGATGTGCTCTCCCTGGGGAGAGCAGCCCAAATTTCACGCAGAGAAATCTGCTGTGACATGAATAGATAAATAGATAAATAAATAAATTAATTAATTAATAAGCTATGTATGATCTTACCAACTATTATGGTTATAGATGAGCAATAAACTAAACACAAAATAAAGCAATCTGTTTCTTACCAACTATCATTGTTATAGATGAGTTATAAACTTAACACATAAGTGAGTAATGTATGCTTCTTGCAAAGATATTACGGATATAATTGAGTTAGAAACCAAACACATAATAGAGCAATGTATGCTTCCGACCAAGTATTATGATTATAGATGAGCTACAAACTACACACACAATAGACCTATGTATACTTCTTTCAAAGTATTGTGGTTATAAATGAGATAAATTAAACACACAATAGAGCAATGTATACTTCTTACCAGGTATTACGGTCATAGATAGGTTATAAGCCAAACACTTAATAGAGCAATGTATGCTTCTTACCAAGTATAGTGGTTATAGATGAGTTATGAACTTAAACATAATAGAGCAATGTGTGCTTTTTACCAAGTTATTATGATTATAAGTGAGCTAAAACTTAACACATTATATAGCAATGTATATTTCTTACCAAGTTATTATGATTATAGATGAGCTATAAACTTAACACATTACATAGCAATGTATATTTCTTACCAAGTTATTGGGTTATAGATGAGTTATAAATTAAACACATAATAGACCAATGTATACTTCTTACCAAGTTGTTATGGTCATAGATGAGTTATAAACTAAACACATAATAGACCAATGTATACTTCTTACCAAGTTATTATGGTTATAGATGAGTTATAAACTAAACACATCGTAGAGCAATGTAGGCTATGCTTCTTACTAAGTATCATAGATGAGATAAACTAAATGCATAATAGAGCAATGTATACTTCTTACCAAGAATTATGGTTACAGATGAGTTATAAACTAAACATATAATAAAGCAATGTATACTTTTTACCAATTAGTGTGGTTATAGATGAGTTATAAACTAAACACATAATAAAGCAATATA
Source organism: Stramonita haemastoma (assembly GCA_030674155.1). Classification (NCBI taxonomy): domain Eukaryota; kingdom Metazoa; phylum Mollusca; class Gastropoda; order Neogastropoda; family Muricidae; genus Stramonita; species Stramonita haemastoma. Next base: position 2,907 of record JASPKP010003202.1, on the reverse strand, counting down.
TATTTTTTACCAATTAGTGTGGTTATAGATGAGTTATAAACTTAACACATAATAAAGCAATGTATACTTCTTACCAAGAATTATGGTTATAGATGAGATAAACTAAATACATAAAAGAGCAATGTAGGCTAGGCTTCTTACCAAGTATTATAGATGAGATAAACTGAATACATAATAGAGCAATGCAGGCTAGGCTTCTTACCAAGTATTATAGATGAGATAAACTGAATACATAATAGAGCAATGTAGGCTAGGCTTCTTACCAAGTATTATAGATGAGCAATAAAGTAAACACATAATACAGCAAAGTATGTTTCTTACCACGTTATTATGGTTATAGATGAGTTTATAAACTAAATGCATAATAAAGCAATGTCTACTTTTACCAAGTAGTGTGGTTATAGATG
>JASPKP010003201.1:0-20523 GCA_030674155.1 Stramonita haemastoma | reverse complement strand
TTCCCGATATGTACTTTTAAACCCCTTAAAACCCCTTAAGGGGCCGGGTTTTCCCATTTAAAAAAAAAAGGGGGGGTGGGACATTAAAAAATTCCCTTGACCCTGAAAAACCCCCAAAATCCCTTTAATTTGGTTTTTTACCCAACTTTCAGGGGGGGTTTCATAAACCCCCCTTTAAGTTTGGGAAAAGGGGAAAGGGGAAAAAAAAACCCCAAAACGACCGGCCCCAAAAAGGAAAAAGGGGAAAGCAAAAAGAACAAAAAAAAATTTTAAGAGGGGGTCGGGCCTTTGCTTTTTTGTTGCTTGTTTTTTTTAACTTGTTTAGTGACTTTTTGGGGGGAGGGGCAGACCCAATTGTGTTAGAAAAATTTCTTACTTTTTAAACTATGAAAGGGCGGGGATTTTTACTGGGGCACTTTTTTTTTTTTAAAAATGTGCCCCAAAGAAAGGCAAAAAAGGGGGAATTTTATCAAAAAATTTTAAAGGGAGGGGGGGAAAATTGTTGGGGGGAAAAAAACGGGGAATTGGGGGGGTTTTCTGACCCCCTTTAAAGGGGTTCACAAATTTTCCAAAAGGGGTAACTTTTCAATTTTTTTCGGGGGGGGGGGAATTTTAGGGGGCCAGGGGCTTTCTTCGAGGTTTGAAGCAAATGAAAATTTTTTACAAAAAGGGAAAATTGTCACTAAAAAAATGTTTTTAAAATCCTATAAAAACGGGGTTAAAAACCCACCTGCCATCTCAGGGGGGTTCTTTTTTGGGCTTTTGCCTATTTTGTTTTTAGAGGGGAACCTGGTCTTAAATTCCCCTTTTATTTTTTAAATTTTGGCCCAGGGGTTTTACAAAAAAGGGGCAAAATGTTTCACTTGTTTTTTTACCAGCAAAAATTCTTCCAAGATATTTTGGGTTAAAAACTTTTCTGGGCCTTTAAATTTTTTTTTTTACTCATTTAAAGAGAAAAAAAAACTCGCGGGTTTAAAAGGTAGTTTTTCTTTACGGGTTTTTCCCGTAAAGAAAATTCACCCTTTTTAATTCCCAAAACAAAAGAAATTTTTAAAAAAGTTTTTTTAAAGGAAAAAGGTTTTTTGGTTTTTAAAAAATAAAAAAAATTTTTTTTAACAAAAAAAAACTGATAATTTTTTGGGGGTTTTCCCGGGAAAACATTTTTCTTTAGGGGAAGGGGCCGGGTTTCGGGGTTTTTTGTTTTTTTTTTAATAAAATTTTTTAAAGGGGGGGTCACAAAAAAGTCCCCCCCATTGTTCTTAAAAAACAACCCAAAGGGAAAGGAAGAAAAAGGGGGCTTTTTTGGGCTTGGGGGAAAAACCCCAAAAAACCCAAACGGGGAAGGGGAAAAAGGGGAAAAGGGTTCCTGGGGTAACCCAAAAAGGAAAAGGGGGTTCTTTTTAAAAAACCGGGCTAGGATTTTAAAAACTGGGGGGCAAACAGTGGGGGGGTTTTATTTTTCCGGGGGGGGTTTTCACCTTTACCCACGGGGGGGTTTGTGTAAACACCCCACATCCCAAAAAAGGGCCACCCATGGTGGGGGGGGGGAATTGCTTGCTACTTTGAAAAAAAAATTCTTTGCCCCCCAACAAAACCCGGGGGGGAACCCCCCGTTTCCTTTTCGGAAGGGAAACCCAAAAAGGCAGCCCCGGGGATTTTTTTTACGGGTTTGTCTGTGAAACGGGGGGTTTTCCAGCTCTTTTCCCCAAACCCTATTTTCCACTAGGGTCACTTTTTTAACGGGGGGCATTTTTACTTTTTCTTTTAAATTACTTATTGTTGCCTTTAACAAAATTTCTAGGGTTTCCCTTAACTAAATTGATAAAAAAAAAACCTTTTCACGGGCATTTTCCTTTTTTAAAAAAAAAGCGGGTTTGCACTTTTCCCTTTTTTAAACCCAAAGGGGATGGAATTTTCCCCAATTTTTCCCCCAAAGGGGGGGGCCCGGCGGGGAAAAAAACCCCCCAATGTTCATTTTTTTAAAGAAAACCATTCTTTCCCAAAAACCGGGGTTGATCCGTTTTTTGGGTTTGGGTGTGAGGGGGGAAAATCCCAAAGGGGTGGAGATAAATTTAAAAAATTTTGGGGAAATGGAAGGGGGTTGATGGGGGGGATGGAAAAACTTTTGGGGAAAGGGGAAATTAAGGGAAGGAAATGGAAAATTAAGTGGGAAAGGGGCCAATCCCTTTTTTGGGCCCAGAAAAAACCCCCCATTAAACCCAGAAAAAAAGGGGAAGAAAAACCCAAAAAAAAGAAACCCTCCCACTTTTCAAAAACAAAAATTTTAGAAACCACTTTCCAAAAAAATTTTCCAAAACTAGGGTTTTGCCTCTTAAAAAAAAAAAAAGGGAGTTTTTTTCCCAAAAAAAAAAGGGCCCTTTGGGAATTTTTGGTTAAAAAAGGTTATCAGTTTTTCCCCCCTTTTTTTTTTTTTCCCCCGGGTTTTTGTTATTGGGGTTCAAGGTTTGGAAAGTCGGGGTGGGGGGGGTTTGGGGGAAAAAAATTTTTCCTTTTAAAAAACAACCCCTCTTAGTAAAATTTATGTTTTTCTTTTTAAAATTCCCTTTGAAAAGGGGCCCCAAAAAAAAACTTGTTAAAGGGTTTGCACTTTATTTTTCATTTAAAATTAAACAATTTTTACTTTTGCTAAAAACTCGCTTTTTTTTTAAAAAAGGGGGGAAATTTTTTTTTTTTTTTTTGTTTTGGGTTTTGGGTTTTTTTTTTTGTTTTTCCATTTTTTTTGGGAAAAAAAAAAAAAAAAAAATAAAAAAAAAAAAAAAAGTGGGAAAAAAAAAAAAAAAGGTGGTTAAAAAAAAAAAAAGGGTTATTCTTCCCTTTTTTAACCCCAATTTTTTTTTTAAAAAAATTTTTTTTTTAAATTTTTTAAATTGATATGCTTTGGGGAAAAAACGTCTAATTAGGACCCAAAGCCTTTTTCCCCCTTTTTGGGCGGGGGTTTTGGTTTTCCCTTTTAGGTTTTTTATTCACCCTTTCGGGCTTCTGTTTCTGTTTTTTAAATTTGTTAATTTTTTCAAAAAAAAAAAAAAAAGGGAATTAAAAAAATAAAACTAAAAAAAAAAAAAAATTTTTTAAAAAAAAAAAAAGGATTTCAGCCAGGGGTTACTACGGGGATAAAAATTTTTGGGTTTTCCACTCTTAAAAGGGTTTGGAAAAAATTTTTTGGGGGGGGTTTTTAAACCCCAAAAACTCTTACAACCCCTTTTTCCCCAAGCTTATCCCCCAAAAGAAATTTAAGAAATTTTAAAAAAAAAATTTTAAAAAAAAAAAATAAACTGAAGGGTCCCACAAAAAAAAACTTTTCGAATATTTTTTTTTAAAAAAAAGGTTTTGAAAAAAGGGGGGTTTTAATTTTTTTTGTTTGGGCTTTTTTTTGGGTTTAACAAAAAACATTTTTTGAAAAAATGAAGGGGTTTTTTAAAGGCTGGTTTTTTTCCCTTTTAAATTTTTTGGGGGTTTTGCGGGGGGTTTTTTTTTAAGGGGGAAAAATTTTAAAATTTCCCTTTTTTGGGGGATTTTTTGAACGGGGGGGTTTAATTCGGGAAAAAAAGTTTAAAAAGGCCTTTTCCCCCAAATCCCAAAAAACGGGCCCCAAAACCAGGGGGGGGTAAAACCCTAAAATCCCTTTTGAAAAACCCCCTTTCCCCAAAATTTGGGAAGGGGGGTTTGGGGAAATTTAAACCCCCTTTTCCCCTTTTTTCCCTTCCCCAAATTTTTCGGGCCCAAAACCCAAATTTTTTTTTAACCCCAAAAAAACCAAAAAAAAAACCTTTTGGCCAGTCCTTTTCCCCAATTTAAAGGGGAAACGGGGCCCCCACTTTTCCAAGGTTCCCCTTAGTTTGGGGAATTATTCTTTTTTTCGGGTTGGGAAAACAAAAAACCTTGATTAGTTGAGTGAAAAACTTTTTTCAATTTAAAATTTTTTTTGGGCAAAAAAGCTTTTTTAAATTTTCCCAAAAAAGGGGGCCCATTTTAAACCTGAGGAAAAAAATTTCCCAAATTTTGGATTTTTTTTGGGGGGGTTTGGGGGCTATTTTTTTTCCCCCCCCCCCCCCCCCCCCCCCCCCCCTTTTTTAGAGGGGAAATTTCAACCCTTTTGAAAAAAACCCCAAAAAAGGGGGGCCATAAAAAATTCCATTTTGGGGGGTTTTTTCGTTTTGCCCATAAAAAACAGGTTCAGGTATACAGTTTTTGTCTCACTAAATTTCTTTGGGAAACCCAAGGGGGGTTTTTTCCCCCCCCAAATACGGGTTTAAAAAACACCCCTTTGGGGAACGGGTAAGGGGGAACTCCCAAAACCCCCCACTTTTTTTAAGGGAAAAACCCCACACTCAAAACGGGGGGACCCCCCTTTTCCCTTTAAAAAAGGAAATAAAACGGGGAATTAGGCACGGGGCACAGGGGGGCCCCCAACCCACGGGTTTCCCAGGGGGAAAAATTTTTAAAATTGTGGTGCAACAATTTTTTTTTTTAAATCCCTTTAAAAAAAAATACTATAAAAAATTTTAACCCTTTTGGCTCCCAAAATTTTGATGAAAATTTTTTTTAAAAAAAAGGGAAATTTTGGTTAGGGAAAAAGGGCCAGGGGGGGATTTTTTCCCCGGGGTTTTTCCCCCCCCAAAACCCCAAATTTCCGGGGTAAAGTTTTCCCCTCTGTTAAAATCACCAGGGGCAGGGGTTTTCAGGGGTTTTTTTGGAAAAGGGGGGGGGAAGGGGGCAAACCAAGGGGGAAATTTCCAAGCCGGGGGGTGGGGGGGGGTGTTTTTTTTGCAAAAACTTCCCAAACTGGGGGTTTTCTTTTTTGAAAGTTTTGGAAGGGTTTTTCTAGGGGGAAATTTGTCACCGGGGCGGGGGGGCCCCATTTAAAAAATTCTTTTTTGGGTTTATTTTTCCAAAATTTTGGGGGTGTTGTTATAAAAATTCATAAACCGGGGAAAGCAGGGGGGGGGAAAAGGTTTTTTTCCCGGGTGGGGAAATGGGAAAGGGAAACTGACAGTCAGGGAAACCTTTTAACCAAAATTTTTTTGAAAAAACCCGGGCTGTTTGCTTCTGGGAAAAGGGTTTTGGGACTATTATCATGTACAAAAAAAAAAACCTCTTTTCTCGTGTGAAAAAAAAGGGTCCCCCGGGGACACAGACAGCCCACAGGGGGGGGGGACGGGGGGGGAACCCCCAAAAATAATACCCTCTCGGGAGGGAAAACGGGCCCCCAAAACCTTTCCCCCGGGCCAACTGTCCCGGGGCCCCAAGAAAGTGGGGGGTTTTAAAAGGAGGGGGGGGGGTTGGGATTTTTGGGGGTTTTGGGGGGGGCTGCAGGAGGGGTTCGGCAAACATCCATGGGCCCCAAAAGATCATCTTCATCATTTAAAATCTTCATCTTTTTTTCCATCATCGAGGGGGGAAAGGGGGATTTGGCTCCCCATCGAGGTCTTTTTCCCCCAACCCCCCGGGGCCTTTGAAATTGGAGAAAAAAATTTTGAGGGACTGAGGTTTTGAGGTGGGGGCTGGGGGGGGGCTTTTTAAGGGCGGGGCTGGCTAAAACGGGGCGGGTTTTAACCCCAATTTCCCTTTCCCCACCTAAAATTCCTGCGGGGGTTTTACCCCATCCCCTTCCTGCCCCGGGGGCCTCCCCAAACCCCCCCAACCCCCCTCAAGCTTAGGGGGGGACAGGAGGGGGGGGAGGGGGGAAAGCCTCCAGGGGGACTTTCTTTTCCCCACCTGCTTTCCTTTTTGGGGGGCCCCGAGGGGTTTTTCCCTCCTTAAACCCCCACCCGGTTTACCTCCTTTCTGATGCCCCCATTTTTCCCCATTTTTGGGAAAATTTAACTTGCTTAAAAAACCATTAGGGGGAAATTTTAAAGGAAAAGGGGAACATGGGAACCCCACAGCTTAAAAAGGGGCCCAGTAGATTTGGACACGCTTCTTTTTTTTCCTTTTTCGGGGTTCTCAAAAATTTGGCAAAAGGGCCTTCAAAAAATTTTAAAATTTTAATTTGGTTAGGAGAAAAAAAGTTACTTTTCCCCTTTGCATTCAAAAATTAAACTTTTTTCAATTAAAAATCATTTCAAAAATTCTTTTAGGGTTTTACAAGCAAATTAAAATTTTAAAAACCAAAAAACCTTTTATGGGGGGGGGGGAAAAAAGGCCCAGCTACTTTTGGAAAAAATTCGGGTTTTTGGCCTTTTGGGGGCCCGGGGGAAACCCAAAAGGGCCTTTTAAAAAATTTAAATTTTATCACAAGCCCCCAAAAGGGAAAAACCCCCAAAAAAACCCTTTAACAAGATAAAAGGGGGTTTGAAAAACCAAAACAAAGGGGTTTAAAAGGGGGAAAAATTTGCCCCTTTAAAAAATTTGGGGGAACATTTTCTTTTATTTCTTTTTTTTTTTTTTCCCCCCTTTGGGCTTTTCACTTTTTTTTCCCTTTCTTTTTTTTTTTTGGTTTTTTTCTTTTTTCTCTTTCCCCCACGGGGGAACTTTTATTTTACAGGGTGGGGGAACCATGGGGAATTCCCTTTTTCCTTTGTAAAGGGCAGGGGTTTCCCCTTTTGGGGTTCTAAAACTTTTTTTTTCCCCTTCTTTGGGGAATTTGGGTTTTTCTTTATTTTTTAAAATTAAATTTTCAATTGGGCTTTTTTGGGAAAAAGGAAAAAAACGCTTCAAAAACCTAAATTAAAAAATAAAAAACGGGAATTTTGGGTTTAAAATTTTGGGGAATTTTTTTTTCCAAAAGGGGTTCTAAAATTTCCTTTTCTTTTTTTTTTTGGGGGGGGAAACCCTGCAGTAAATTCCAGAAAAGGGCCAAGTAAATTTTCTTTTAAACCCTTTTCCCCGGGGGGGGAAAAAAATTCTTTTTTTTCCGGGGTTTTAAAAAAGAAAAAATTCCCCAATGCCCAAAAAAGGTATACTTTTCAAAGAGGATACAAAATGGGGGAAAAACGAAAATTCGCCAAAATTTTAAACCCCCTTTCCCAACGGGGCCCCCAGCCCAACCCATCCCCCAGGGCAAAAAAAAAACAGCAGGTAAGTTTTTTCCAAGCCCAAAACACCCACATGGAGCAAAACTTAAAAACCAGGGGAAAATTGGGCCCAGATTATTTTTTTGGGGGTTTTAATTCCCTGTTAAAAAAAAAAAAAGGGGAAAATTTTGGGGGGCAAAGGGGGGAAAAGAGCAAAAAGGGGGAAGGGGAGGGGGGAGGGGAAAACCCCAGTTTGAGGGGGATTAAGGGAATGATGGGGGGGCCCGGCAAAAGAGGGGGGGAAAAGGGGCCCCAAAATAAATTTTAACCACCAGACCCCAAAAGGGAACAAAAAAATCCCCGGCCCAAAAACATCACCCAACAAGTTCTTTTTTTTTTTTCCTTCTTTCTTTTTAAACAAAAAAAGGGGATTGTAAAAAAAAAAGAGGGTTTCTAACGGGAAAAAAACCCCAAAAAAGGAAAGGGAAGAGGAAAAGGGAAGTGGAATTTTAAAGGGGGGGACTTTGAACAGCGGCCAGCAACATGGGTTTCCTTTCACCCCCGGGGGTTGTGACTTTAGCCCGTCCCCACTCCCAAAACCCACGGGTTTTTTCCCCCCCCACGAAAAAACACCCAATTTTGGGGGTTCAAAAACCAAAAAACCAAAAAGGAAGAGAAAACCTTTAAATTTACCCCAAAAAAAAAGTAAAAAAGTGGGGAATCAAAGGGGGTTTGAAAAACAAAACCCCCGGCAAAATTTCCCGGCTGTAAAAATCCAAAAAAAAACCCTCTTTTTAAAAAATCTTTTTTCCTTTTTAAAGGGCGGAAAAACCATTTTTTTTTTTTTGGCATTCGGGTTTTTTCCTTGTTAAAAAAAATTTTCCATTTTTTTCTATTTATGCAGTCAAAAAATATCAATATGCAAAAGGGGAAAGGGAGCTTTTTGGGTTTTTTTCAACCTTTAATTTTCCCCCCGGTCATTTTTTTTCCCTTTCCCAGGCCTTTTTCAATTTCCCCATCTTTTTCCAATCCCCCGGGGTTTTGGGGAACTTTAAAGGGACTAGGGTTCAAAAAATTTTTTTCCCCCTTTTTTGGGCCCCCTTTTTTGGGGGGCCGGGAAACTTTTCCCCTTTCCTTTTTCTCAGGGGGGTTTTCCCCTCAAATTTTAAAAAAAAACTTTTTAAAAATTTTTACTCTATTTCCCGGGAAAAAAATTCTGGTTTGGGAACTTTTTTCTTTTTTTTGGTCTTTTTTCCTTTTTATTTAAAGACTTTATTTATATTTTTTTTTCAAACTTATCTTTCATTTTTAAACAGTTCTTTTAAAAACTTTTCTTTGTCGGGGGAACTTTTTTCTTTAGGGGGATTCTGCCCAGTTTTTGGGGGAAGTTTTTTGCCCCTTTTTAAATTTTAAAACTTTTTTTGTTTATTTTTTTTTCCTTTCGGGGGCCCGGGGAAGGGGGGGGGGGGGGGGGGGGGGGGGGGTTTTTGTTTGTTTTTTTTTTTTCTTTTGGGCCTTTTTTTTTTTTTCTAAAATTTTTAAGGGCATTAACCCAAAATTGATTACCTTCTAGGGTTAAAAAAGGTCACTTTCCCCCTTGTTAGGGCTCCCCGGATTTTAAAATTTTTCGGGGCCCCCAAAATTTTTGGAGATTGGGGGCCCTTTCCCAAAATTTTTTGTTTACTCAGGGGGGACAAAAAAGGAAAAAGGGGGGGGTTGGGGGAAAAAAAATTTGGAAAAAATGGGCGTTATATTTCACTTTTCCCCAAAATTGAATTTTTCCTTTCTTAATAAAAAAAAACTTTGAAAAACGGGAATTAACAGGGGGGGAAAAACTTTTTTTACCCTTTTTGGGGGTTTTTGGAAGGGACCCAAACCCCAAATTCACCCCACTGTAAACCAAAATCCCTTTCAAAAATTTGAAACCAAATTTTTTTTTTTACCTTTTTTAAATTTTGGCCCCGGAAAGGGTTCCTTTAAAAAAAATTAAAAATGGTTTTTTAATTTGGCTAGTAACCCCTTTGCGGGAAGGGAAAAAATTTCCCCAGGATTGGGGGGACTCTTTTCTGGGGGGGGGAACGGGGGAAAAAAAAAGTTTTAAAATATTTACCCCCCTGTTTAATTTATCATCTAAAAAAGGGTTAAAAATTTAACTTTTCCAACTTTTTTTACATTAAAAAATTTTTTTTTTTCCCCAAAACTTTTCCCAGTTAAAAAAGGGCAAAAAAGGAAAAATTTTAAAGGAAAGGAAACCCCCCCCCACACATACAAAAAAAAATTTAAAAATTTCCCCTCTCCCCTCCCCTTTTTCCCTTTTTCTCTCTATCTCTTTTCCCCCTCTCTTCTTTTCTCTCTCTCTCTCTCCTTTCTCTCTAACCCCCCAAACCCAAAACCCCCAAAACCCCCCCCCCCCCCACAAAACCCAAAACCCCCACCCCACAACCCCAAAAAAAAACCCCCCAAACAAAAACAAGGCGGGCGTTTGCGGCGGCGGGCGGCACGCGGCACCCCCCACCCCAAAAAACCCCCCCAACACAACCCCACCACCCAAACCACACCACCACCCACAAACACCCCCCCACCCCCCCACACCCCCCCAAAAAAGTGCAAATTTTTAAAAAGGGGAAGGGAAAAACCCCTTTTTAAAAGTTGAAGGGAATGTTTTCTTAAAAAACAAAAAGTTTTCTCCCTTCAAAAATTTGGACCCTGGGCCCATTTAAAAACCTTTTTTTAAAAACAGCTGCAAAAAGCCCCACAAAGAAGGGTTTAAATTTTTTAGGGGAAATAAAAAAAAAACACGCTAAAAAAAAAATAGCCCAAGAAAAAAAAACAAAAATTTCTTTTTTTTAAGGGGGAAAAAAAGGGAAAAAGGAAAAAAAAAAAAAACCCCGGGGACGTTTAAACTCAAAAAAATAAACACTTTTGAAAAAGGGGGGTTTCCTGGGGGGGGCCAAAGGTTTAAATTAGCTTTTTTATCCCCTTTTTATTTTTTTTTCAGTTTTTGTCGGGGTTCGGGTTCAGGGAAAAAAGGGCCCCCCTTTTTTTCCCCCACAAACCCAAAAAAGGTTATAAAAAATTGGGAGGGAAAAAAAAAGGAAAGATTAATGAGGGCCCTTCCCAATTATTACATAGATTCTTAGGGGGGATTTTTTTTTACGGGTTTCTTACAAAACATTAAACTTCTTAAAAAACCAAAAATAAACTTTGTTTTTTTTTTTTCTTTTGGGACTGTTTTTTTCCATTTAAAAAAAACCAAAAAACAGGGTTTTGGGGGGAGATAAATTTGCATGCTTTTGTGTTTGTTTCCCATAAAAAACCTTTTAGGGACTTTAAGAAGGGGGAAATTTTTTTCTATACCCCCCCCAAAATTTTTTTTTTTTTTATTTAAAAATCAAAAAATACATTTGCCATCCCCGTTGGTTACATACAAGTGTGAAAAGTTGGTTTGAAAATTTTTCAGTGCAGTAAAAAAAAAAAAAAACCAAAAAAAAAGAAAAGGGAAAAAACCCAACTAAAGGGGGAAACTTTTGGGGGGGTTAATTTTTCCAGTGGACATGGAAAAAAAAAAAGGTTTGGGTTCCCATCGTTTAACTTTTTACCCCCGGGGGGGAATGGGGACAAAAAAAAGGTTTATCGTTTTTTTGGTAAAGGGGGGATTTCCCCATTTGCCCGGAAAATTGAAAAAACCCGGGGGGCAGGCTTTGAAAGGAATCCTTTCAACAAAAAAAAATTTTTTCCCCTTTCCCTTTTTCCCAAAATTTTTTTTTAACCTTCCCTTTTAAAAAAAAATTTTTTATTTAATCCCGGGGAAAACCAAAAATTAAAAAACCCAAATCTCTTTTAAACCAAAAAAATTAATAACCACCCTGTAAAAAAAAATTTCCCCCCCCCTTTGGAAAAAAAAATTTTTAACCTTTCCTTTTGGGCCTTTTCCCACGCATTTTTTCAAACCCCAAAAGCCAAAACTTCAATCCCTTTTCGGTTAAAAAACTTAAAAACCCCCCAACATAAAAATTTTTTCCCCATGGGGAAAACTTTCTGACCCAAGGGTTTTTTCAAAAACCCTTTTACCCCAAGGGGGCTTTTAAAAACAGAATTTTCCAAAACCCCAAATTTAAACATTTTGGGAGTTTTAATCGGGGCCCTTGAAACCCAAATAAAATTTCTTTGGAAATTTCAAAAAATTTTTTCCATTTGGGGGGGATTTTTTTCTTGAGAAAAACCGGGCCAATTGCAAAAGGGGATTTTTTTAAAAGGGCATTGGAAAACCGTTTTTTCCCCCTTTTGGGGATTGGCTTAAATTTTGGTGGGGAAAAAAAATTTTTACTTTGATTTTTTTTTTTCTTAGGGTTTTTAAAAATTTTTTTCATAAAAAGAATGTTTTATTGCCCCCCCCTTTCCCCCACATTTTTAAAATTAAAATTAACCCAAAAACGGGTTTTAAAATCCACTTACATGTGTTTGGGGGTTTTTCCACCAAAATTGGGGTGGCCCCCCCACACACATTACACCACGGGGAACCCCAACACCCCCAAGGCCCATTAAAACCCACAAATTTTCCCACTTTCCCAAGGGGAAAAAAAAAACCAAACCTTTAACCCCGGGCGGGGTAAAATTTTAAACCCCCCACACCTTGCCCCCAAACCCCTCATTTTTTTATTTAAAAAAAGATATAAAATAAAAAAAAAAAAATTTCCCACCCCCAAACAACACCCACCCCCCCCACACCCCAAAAACCACACACCCCAAACCCCACCCCCAACAAAAAACCCAAACACACCCCCCAACCAAAACTCACACCCCCCTTTTAATCGGATTTTTTTTACCTTTTTTCCCCTTTTTTTTCCCTTTTACTCTTTTTAAAAAAAAAAAATTTTTAAGTTTTTAAAAAAAACCTTCTCCACCCCAAAAAAAAGGGAAGCCCCCGGGAATGAAAAAAGGAAACGAAAAAAAGGAATCACAAAAAGGGACCCCAAACCTTTTTTCCCCAAAAATCACCCCCAAGGGACAAAAAAAACCTTTTCACGGGGGAAATTCCAACAAAAGGGGACCCCAAAACCTTTTTTCACGGGGAACCCAACAAAAAGGGGGACCCCAAACCCCAATCTCCCCGGGAACCCACACAGGACCCCCAAACCATTTTTCACAAAAAATCCCCAAAAAGGGGGACAAAAAAAACCTTTTTCACAGGAAATCACCCCAAGGGGACAAAAACCATTTCCAGAACCCACAAAAGGGGCCCAAAAAACCCATCCCCAACAAAAATCACCCCCCAAGGGGGGCCCAAAAAAACCCTTCCCCAAAAGGGAAATCCCCCCCACCATTTTCACAGAATAACCCCAAAAGGGGGGGGCCAAAAAACCCCCTTTTCCCACAGGAATCACCCCAAGGGGGACCCCAAACCCCATTTCACGGAATCACAAAGGGGACCCCCAAAAAAACCTTTTTCCAAAAAGGGGGTTTCCCCACAAGGAAAAAAAAAAAACCCCCCATCTCCAAAAAATTTTTAAAACCCAAAGGGGGGGGGACACCAAAACCTTTTTCACAGAATTCCCCCAAAAAGGGGGGGACAAAAACCTTTTCAGTTTTAAACCCAAAAGGGGGACAAAAAAACCCTTTTCCCCCACGGGGAAAATCACCCCAAGGGGGAAACCCAAAAAAAAACCGTTTTTCACGGGAAAAAAAAACCCCCAAAAAAGCCCCCAAAAAAACCTTTTTTCCCCAAAAAAAAAACCCCCTCCCCCAAAAAAACCCCGGGGGGGAAGGGTTTGGGAAAAAAAACTAAAGGGGCACCCCCAACCGGGAAACACCCCCGGGGGGGGGGGGGGGAAAAAAGGGCCTTAAAGGGGGAAAAAAAAAAACCCCGGGGGGGGGGAACAGGGGACCAACAACAGAAAAAGGAAAACATCATTTTCACCTTTCCCGATGGTGGAGGGGGGGGCGGGGGACGGGCTTTCGGTCCCCCCAGTTTTCGGGGGCGTTTTTGTTGGTCCTCGGGGGGGGTTTTGGGGGGGGGGAAAGGGGGGGGGGGGGCAGTGGGGGGCTGGGGGGGGGGGTTGGGGTGGGGGGTAGGTAGGGGGCCACGGGGGGCGGGGGAAAAAACCGGAAATTGGGGGGACAAAACTGTCGGGGGCCTAAACCCTTCTGAAAACCACCCACCCACCAAACCCATTCATCTTCTTTTCCCAAAAAAACCCCCTTGGAAGAATTTTGCTTTAATCCCAATCGGGGACAGTTTTCCCTTTCCGGGGAGGGGGCCTTTTGGGCCTATTTTGGCTGTTTCAAAACCCCGGGGTTCTTGGTACGGGGAACATTTTGTGAAAAACCCTGGGGGAACACCCACTACAAAATTTTTTAAAGGTAAAATTCCCTTTTGGCCCCAAATTTCCTTTTCCCCATTTTAAAAAAAAAAATTTCTTTTTAGGGGGGAAACCTCTTTACCCCCACAAAAATTAAAAACCCAAAAAAATTTTCATTTTTTTTTTTTTTCTAAAATTCATTTTTTTTTCTTTTTGGGGCAACAGGGGGAAAAAAGTATTTACCCAAAATTTGGGTTTTTCCCCAATATTTTCCAATTCCCCCTTTTATTTTTTTAAAGTTCCCTTTCCCATTGAAAACCATAAAATTCTTGAATTTTTTTACCCCCGGGGTTTTTATACGAAATTTCCAAAAGAAAAATCTAAAAAAAAACCTTTTCCTTTCTAAAGGGGTCATAAAAATTTTTAAAGGGGAAATTTTGGGTTTTTGGGGTTGGATAAAAAAAAAACCTTGGTTGTTTTTTTTTAGCTAGGGGATTTTTTAAAACAAAAAAATTAAAATTTTGAAAACGGGGAAAATTTTTTTCTTTTTGGGAAAAAAGGGGTTTTCCCCTTTTCCCCCAACAACCCCCTTTTCCCCCCAAGGGGGCCACCCAAAAAAAATTACAGGGAAAACCCCCCCCAACCTTTTTTAAAAAATTATTTTATTACTGTTTTTGTTTTGAAAAGGAAGGGGGGACCCCCATAGCTAAAATTTAAATCTTTTCCCTTTTGGGGGAAAACCCCCCCCCTTTTCCAGGGAAAAAAAATGAAAAACCCCCACACCATTTTTTTTTTTTATATTTTCCCTTTTTTCCCAAGGGGAAAACCCCTCAACCCCCAAACCAAAAAAAAAAAAACCCCACTTAATTTCCTTTAAGGGAAAAAAAAAACTCCCCCAAAAAAATTATTTTCATTTTTTCCTTAAACATCAAACCCCAAAATTCCCCCACTAAAATTGGGGGGTTTGCCCTTTTCCCGGGGGGATGGGGGTTTCATTTTGAACTTGTTTGGATTTGGAAAACCCCAAAAAAAACAAGAGTTTGGGGGGGGGACTGTAAAACTAAAATTTCCAATGTTAAAAACAACCGGGATAAGCAACACCAAAAGGGGGAAAAAAAAGGCTAAAGGGGGGGTTCAATGGGGTTTAATTTTAAAAAACTGTTTGGGTTGTGTTTTTGCAGCCCCGGGTTTTTTCCAAAATTTTACATGATTTTTTGGCCCCCACTGATTTTTTCCTTTTTTAAAACCCCCCAAAACCCCCCGGGGATTATGTGTTTTGGGGGGCTTTTGGCTTTTTACTAAAATTTTTTTTTTAAAAAAAAAACTGTACTTTTCCCGAAAAACCCTTTTTGTTGAAAAAGAAACAGCACTGTTTTTTTTTTCCCCACTCCCTTTTGCCTTTTTGGCTTTTTTACTTTTATTTTTAAAAACCCTTTTTTGCTGTACTGTATTTTGGCCACTTTTTAAAAACCCTGTACAAGCACTTTTACTGAAAAAACCCCCGGGTACAGCAATGAAATTGGCTCGGGTTTTAAAAGCCCTTTTAACGCACTTTTACTAAAAAAAACCCCTTTTTAACCGAAACTTTTTTTTCCCCTTTTAAAAAACCCTGTACCCCATTTGTACTGAAAAAAAAAACCCCTTTTCCAAGCACTGTACTTTTAAAACCCTTTTTACGGCCACTTTTTAATTGAAATTTTAAAAAGGGCCCTGTGCACGCCGGAAACTAAACCCTAAAAAACGGGCATTTGAAAACTTGTACTGACTGTCCCTTTTGGGGGGGGCCTGTGCAGGCCCCCCTTTGCACGGGGCTTTGCTTTACTCTGTACTTTTTTTTACTGTTTTTTGGAAATTTGTATAGGGGCATTTTTTTAATCGGGAAGTTTGCAGGGGCTTTTTCTAAAAGCGGGTGCTGGGGCTGCGCTGCACTTGGCACTCTTCTGAAACGGGTATTTTTTTAATTTTTAAAAAACCCCTTTTCCCAAACCCCATTTCGGCCCCTTAAAACCCGGGGGGGTTTCCCCCCACTTTCACGGGGGAAAAAAGCTTTCATCAATTTTTTAAACCTTTTTTCCCCACCCCCAAAGGGCCCGGGGGCAGGTCCCCAAGGCTACCCAAACCGGGTTTTTGGGGGCCTTGGATTTTTTTGGCCCACCTTTTTCCCAAGGGGCCTTAAAAAGGGTTTGTCGGGTTTTTCGGGTTTCCCAAAAACTGAAAAGGGGGTCCCCGGGGGCCCAAAATTCCCGCCGGGGCCACAAAAACCCCAGTGGGGGACTTTTTTTTGTAAAAAAATTCACAAGAGGAGGGGGAGGAAGGGGGGGGAGGGGGGGGGAGGAGAGGGGAGGAGGGGGAAAGGGAGAGGGAGGGGGGGGGTGGGAGGGAAAAAGGGAAGGAGGGGGGAAGGGGGGAGGGAGAAGGGGGAAAAGGGGGGGGAGAAGGGGAAGGGGGAGAGAGGATGGAGGGGGGAGGAGAGGAGAGGGGGTTTTAAGAGAAGGGGGGGGTGGGGGGGGGAAAAGGGGAGGAGAGGGGGAGGGGGGGAAAAGGGGATGGGAGGGAGGGGTGGGGGGGAGAGAGGGAGGCGGAAAAGGAAAAAGGGGGGGGAAGAGGGAGGGGAAAAAGGGGGAAGGGTGGAGGGGAAAAGGATTGGGGAAGGAGGAGGGGAAAGGAGGGAAGGAGGGGGGGAGGGGAAAGGGGGGAGAGGGGGGGGAGAGGGGGGGGGGAGAGGAGGGGGGGAGGGAGGGGGAAAAGGGGGAGAGAGAAGGTAGAGGGGAGGGGGGGGGAGGAGGGGTAGAGGGGGAAAGGGAGGGAGGAGGGGGAGGGGGGGAGGGGGAGGTGGGGGGAAGAGGGGGAGAGGTGGGGTGAGGGGGGGGAAAGAGGGGGAGGGGGGAGGGGGGGGGAGGGGGGAAGAAAAGGGGGGGGGGAGGGAGGGCGGGGGAGGGGGGGGAGGGGAGGGGGAGAGAGAGAGAGTTGGGGAGGGGGGGAAAGGGAATGGGGAGAGAGAGGGAGAGGAGAAGGAGGGAGGGGGAGGGGGGGGGGGGGGAGGGGGGGAAAGGGGGGGGGGGGGAGGGGGGGGAGGGGTAGGAGGGGGGGGAAAAGGGGAGAGAAGACAAAAAACGGGGGGGCCCGGGGGAACAAATATAAAAAGGGGGACGGGGTCAGGGGGGGGGGGGGTAGGGAGGGGAGAAAAGGTGAGGGGGGAGTTTTTGCGTTTTTGTGGGGTGGGGGAGTGTTTGTGTGTTTTTTGTAGGGTTTGTGGGGGGGTCTGGGGGAGGGGTGTTTTTTTAAAAGGGAAATTTTTTTAAAGGGTGTGTGTGCGGTTTGAGAAAAAGGGTTTGGGGTTGGGGCATGAAAACTGTAAATTTTTGGGAGTGAAAAATTTTTTGAATTGGTTTTTTTTTTCCTTAAAAAACCCTTTCTTCTCTTTATATATATTCCTCTCTTTCCCCACCCCCCCATCTCCCCAAAACCAAAAAAAACCCCCCAACACACCACACCCCCAACCCCCACAAACAACACACACACACACCCCCCCAAACACCCCAACACCCACACCAAAAATTTTGCAAAAAGGGCACTAACCCAAAAAAAAAAAAAATCAAACAAAAAAAAAGGCTCTTTTTTAAGGGGTTAAAAAACCCCATTTCCAGGGAAAAACCCCCCCCCGGTTTGTTTTTTCCACCCCCCACCCCCCCCCCCCCCACATTTCTTCTTTTCTTTTTCCCCAAAACCATATTGACAACTTCCCCCAGAAAAAAAAGGGAAAAATTTTCCCCCAAATTTGGTTTTAACCTTTGCATTGGTGAGGGAGGGGGGTTTCCCAAACAGCGGGGGGTTTGGTGAAGGGGGGTTTTCCCTCCCCTAGAGGGGCCAGGGGGGGGGCCTTTTTCCCCTTTTCGGGGCCACAAAAAACCAAAAAAAACATTTTTTATTTATAGAAAAAAAACCCAAAAAAGGGAAAACAGAGAAAAAAAGGGAAAGGGGGTTCGGGGGTTTGGGGGGGTTGGGGTTTTTCCCCAAGAGGGGGGGGCCAGTGGGGGGCCTTTCCCTTTTCTCGGGGGGCCCAAAAAAACAACAAAAAACCCCCACTTTTTAACTTTTACTTTTATTTTAACGGGTTTCCCCACAAGGGGAAAAACAAAAACAAAAAAGGGTTGAGGGAGGGGGGGGGTCTCCCCAAAGGGGGAGGGAGGGGGGGGGAGGGGGGGAAAGGGGGGGGAAAGGGAAAGAGGCAGGGGGGGGGAAAAGGGAAAGCAAGGGGGGGGGAAGGGGAGAAAAAAAGGGGGGGATAGGGGGCCCAACCCAAAAGAGAGGTTTGGGGGGGGGGGGGACAGGGGAGGGTGGGGGAGAAAAAGGGAAAGAGGGGGGGAATGGGGGGGGAAGAAAAGGGGCAAAAGGGGGGGAAAAGCGGGGAAGAGGGAGGGCTGGGAGGGAAGAAAGGGGGGGAAAGAGAGAAAAAGGGAGGGGAAAAGAGGAGAAAGAGGGGGGGGGGAGAGAAAAGAGTTTGAGAGAGATCCCCCACAGGGCGGGGAAAGGGGGGGGGGAGGGCCCATTTTGGGGAGAAAAAAAAAATTTTTAAAAGGTATTTATTTATAAAAATTTCCCCATGTTTTTTCATTTTTAAATTTTTCTTTAATTTTTTATCCAAAAAAAAGCCCAAAAACCCACTTTTTTTTTCTGGGCTTTTTTATTTACCCTTTTTAACAGTTTTAAAAAAAACTTTTTTTTTGGTTTTTCTTTTAAGTTTTTTTTTGATTATACTTTTAAAACGGGGAAATTTTTTTTAACCCAAAAAAAAAAAACCTACTTTGGCAAAAAAAGGGTTTTTTTGTTTGGAAAAAATTACTTACAAAAAAAAAGTTTTTAAAAAAAAAAAAACGGGTTGGGAGAAAAAAAATGAAATCGGGAAAAAAGGGAAGAAAGCAGAAACAAAATTTTCTGTTTGGGGAGTTTTCCTTTTTTTGTGGGGTTCGGGTTCTTTTGTGAAAAAAAATTTCAAAAACTCCCCAAAAATTTAAAAACAAAACAAAAAAAAAAACAGGGGAAAATACAAAAAACCAAAAAGGGAAAAAACCCAAACCAAAAAAAAAACGTGTTTTTTTTTTACAAAAGAAGCTTTTTTACCACAAATATTTCGGGGGGCCTCACCCGGGGCGTTGGCCCCCAAAGGGGGGAACCAATCCCCCCGGGGAAATTGTTTTGAAAAAACTCATATGATTCGGGGCCCACTATGGGTCCGGGCCCCCCTTGAAAACCCAAAATTCTTTTTACCCCCACCCCACGCCCCAACCAAAAACCAGGGCACGAAAGCGCCCCCCCAGGGGTTTTGCACCCCGGGGACGGGGGTTTTGCAGGGCCCCAACAAAAATTTTTTCCCCCCCCAACCAAATTCCAAGGGGCCCACCTAGTTTCCCCTTGGGGTTTTATTATTTATTTTTTTTAAAAAATCCTTAAAAAAATTAAATTTAATTAAAAAATTTAAATTATTTAAAATATTTTTTAAAAATTTTTAAAAATTTTTTCTTTTTTTTAAATTTTTTTTTTTTTTTTTTAAAAATTAAAAAATTTTTTAAAATTTTTTTTTAAAAAAAAAAAATTTTTTAAAAAAAATTTTTAAAAAATTTATTTAAATTTAAATTTATTTATTTTTTTTTAATTTACTCAACTTAAAAAAAGGGGAAAAACCTCGCCCCCAAAAAAAAACTAAACACGGGGAAAAGCAACGGGAAATTTCCCCCTTTTTAAAAGGAATTTTCCCTAAACAAAAAATAAAAACCCTTTTTTCTCCATTTTTTCCAGGGGGGGTGGGGGGGGGTTTTTGCCTTTTTTGGGGGCCCTTTTTTCTGAAGGGGGGAAAAACCCAAATTTCCCTTATAAAAATTTTTTTCCCCTTTAAAACTAAAAAAAAAAGGACAAAACCCTAAATTTAAAAAATTTTTTCAGGGGGAAAGGGCCCCCACGGGTTTGGGTTTTCCATTTTTTCCCCTTTTTGGGGGAATTTTTCCAAAATTTCCCCCAAAAACCCATCCAGAACACTGTTCGGACTCTTTTTGGGAAAAACCCAAAAAGGGTTTTGCAAAAATTAAAAAAAAAAAAAAGGGGGGAAAAAAGGGAAAAAGGCCCCACCTGGGGGAAGGGGGTTTTGCAGGGAAGCACCCCCCCCCAAACAGGTGGGGGAAAGGGGGGGGAATTTGGGCATTTTTTTTTTGACCAGCGTACAGCCGTTTTTTTTTCATCTTTTTTTTCCCCCCCCGGGATCCCCCGGGGGAAATTTTTTTTCCGGGAAAAAAAGGGAAAAGGGAAAAACCTTCATTTCAGGGGATTTTTTTAAATTTTTGGGGGGGGGAAGGGGGGAAATTTTTCCGGGTTTTAGGGCATGTTTAAAGGGGCATGGCATTTTTTTTGTTTTTGGACTTTAGATAGGGGGGGGTTTTCTTGGGGAAAAGGAAATTGGGGGTTTTACAATATGCTTTTGGGGGACGGAAACCCGCTTTCCAAAAAAGTTTTTTTGGCATGTCCCCTTTTTGGCAAGCGGGGCACCCCCCCACACAAAAACACCCCAAAAACCAAATGTTAAAAATTTTAAAAAATTTTAAAAGTCTTTTTCCCAAAGGCCCTTTTAGGGGGGGGTTCTTTCGGGGGGGCCGGGGGGTTTTTCCCCCGGTTTTCTGGGGGCTTTTAAGGGGGACTGGGGGATTTCATAGATTCCCCCCCGGGGGTTTTGGGAAAAGCCCGGGGTTTTATTGGGGGGGGGTTTTAAAACCCCCCAAACAAAAGGGTTTTGGTTTCCCCCTTTTACCCCGGGGGGTGGGGGTGGGGGAAAAATAGCCTTTTAAAAAAGTCCCTTTTTTTTCCGGGGCCAAAACCCCCCCTTTGCCAAAAAGCGGGGAATAAAAACCCCCCAAAAACCTTTAGATTACGGGGGGCCCAAAAGGGGCCCAAAACCCAAACTGGGGGATTTTACGGGGGGGGTTTTTACAACCAAAAATTTTATATTTTTAAAAAAAATTTTTTTTCCCACTAATTTTGGGTTGTTGATATTTTTATAGGGAAAAGGGGGAAGGGAAATGGGAAAAGGTTTGGGGTAGATGTTTTAGATAGATATAAAATATAGATTTTTTATATATATTTTAAATTATTTTATATATAAAATATACAGGTTTTATGTAGGGGTATATATGGGGGGGGGAACGCCTTTCATTTGGGGGGGGGGGGAACAAAGGGAAATTTTTGCGCTGTAGGTTTTTTAAATT
>JASPKP010003200.1:0-5000 GCA_030674155.1 Stramonita haemastoma | reverse complement strand
GTAGAAAAAGCCACTCTGATAGGAAAACAAATACAGTTGCAGACAGGAATAAAAAAAAAATAATGGGTAGGCAGGCACTGCATTTGTGGCGACGCGCTCTCCCCCCCGGAAAGAGTAGCCCGACATTTCACGCAGAGAAATCTGCTATGACATAAAGTGGTATAAAATAAATAAAATAAAATAAAATAAAAATAAACTACTGTTGTCTGTCACATGACGAAAATGCGTTGCGATGCCGTAAGGCGCCTGATAAATCAGGCCCAGCACAGTTATCCGACTCAGGGTACGGGAGAGAATTGTTATTTCTTAAGTCTATTTAGAGGAAAAGGCAGGAGAATGGATCAAAAAGGCAAAAAACTAGACGAAGAAGGAGGTGACAAGAAGAAAGGAACAAGGCGCAAACAAAGAGAAGGATAGAAAAGAGGGAATTTGTAGCACAGAACTTGTAAAAGATGGAGTTTTTTTTTTTTTTTTTAAATACTGACAGGCCCTGGCATCGTCATGGGGGTGACTAACACATTTAAAGTATTGCACTATTTTCTTCAAGAGCTTTGAAAACTCAAATCTTGACTTTCTGCGATAGTAGAATGATGCCATCTATAAAAGTAAAAAAAAAGAAAAAAAAGGTAAAGGTAAAGGTGTTCCATAACCAGTGTGGTGGTAGGGGAGCGAGGCATCAGAGCGATGCCATCTATGCCACTTGCTTATGTTTCTGATTTATCTAACCAGGCTTCCCTGCTTGCACGTTTCATGGGATAGCCTAGTGGTCAGAACATTGCGCTTGTAATTTAACGACCCGGGTTCAATTCCCCTTTTTCCTCTGGAGTTAACATCAGTGCTGACTCCACTACCCCAAAAGTCCTTCGGATGAGACTATAAAACCGAGGCGGATGAGACTATAAACTGAGGCCCCGTGTGCGAACGCACGCAGAACATCTTGCGCACACGTTAAATCCTGTTCCGCTTTTTGTAAGAGTAGGCCATCGTGTGTCGACGAAAACAGATGACACGATTTACAAAAACTGCACGCACCACGGGGAATGGATGTAAAAAAAAGCACATGAGTGCTTATTCCATTATCCTCGATATAAAAGAATAGAGAAATAAATAAATAAAATAAAATAAATTCAGATCATGACTGTGCAGCTGCCGAGTTCAACATGTTGTTCATACTGCTGAAGATGTTTTTTTTATCTGGGGCGTGGCATTTTTCTTGCACGCTGTAGTAGGACTTTGTTCTGTGTGTTTGTGAATTAAAAACAACAACACCGATTATCTCAAGAACGACTCTGCACATTTCAAGTAAAATTAGTAAAAAAACAAAACAAAAACAAACCCAGCATGCACACAGGTGTGTTTAGAACCATCCTTCCTGAGGAAAATCGGGGAGTTGAAGTCCCCAGGGCGGCTCGGGGCTATCTATCTATCTATCTATCTATCTATCTATCTATCTATCTATCTATCTATCTATCTATCTATCTATCTATCTATCTATCTATCTATCTACTATCTATAAGGGGTAGGGGCTGCACTTGTGGCGACGCGCTCTACCCGGGGACAGCAGCCCGAATTTTACGCAGAGAAATCTGCTGTGACAAGTGGTATAAAATTACATTAAAAAAAGTTGCTCAAAAAAGAGAATACATGCTTCAACACACAAAACTGAGGCAACACACATCTTAAAACACTTACATCATTATTTCCTCACGCCCCCATTTCGTCAAACACACTCTTCTGCAACATCCTTGCCCGTAACAAGTTGCGACTCTGCAACAGAAAACACAACAACACAATCTAAGATTATCAACAATTAAAAAACCCCTACAAAATCTTTTTGTGCTCTAAAACTAACAGCTCAACAACAACAGTAAAAAACAACACAACAAATCCCAAAAGTTCCTTTAGCATTTCCCAACTGTCTCAGCGCTTCTCTCACCAAGTCTGCAGTCTGCAAACTGATCTGACAGACTTCAACACTGACCGCATTAGGACTGCTGACATTTTGGGACAAAACGTTGGGTGGAAAACCTGTAGATTGGACTTCAGTGTGTGTTTGGGTGACATCACCGAGAGAAACGACACACTCTCTCCTGCTTGCCCTAGGGAGAACGGAGGGGAAGGGCGGGAGAAGGTGGGGGGGGGGGGGGGGGGGGGGGGGGGGGTAGCCCATCATTTGCGCAGCAATCTCTAATTTTTCACCGGCTACAGAGGCAGGGGCCGCCGCTGAAGTCTAGTGGTTAGGGCGTTGGACTCGTAATCTAAAGGTTTGCGGGTTCGATCCCAGCTTTCGGCTATGGCGTTGTGCCCTTGGAAAAAGGCACTTTACGGCTATTTTCTCACCCCACCCAGGTGTAAAAGGGGTACCAACCTTGTGTTGGGGGTTAACCCCTGCGACAGACTGGCGTCCTATCCGGGGAGAGTCTATGACTCTCAGTCGCTTAACGCCACAGAAACTAGGATAAGCACCGGCCTGATGAGCCTTAGGCTCGGGACAGACTTTAATTTTTTTTTAACAGAGGCAGGGAGGGATGTGTGTTCAGTGAGAGTGGTGAATTATTCACCTCCAGTCTTTGTCCACAGAAGCAGATCTTTTGTTCTGCAGGACACAGTGCCGGGTCTGGAAGTGTTACAGAAGACTTTTTGGACTTAATAATAATAATAATTATAATAATGATGATAATAATAATGATGATAATAATGATGATAACAACAACAACAATAAATAATGAGATAATAATAATAATAATAATAATAATAAAATAATAACAATAATAATAATAATAATAATAATAAATAATAATAAAAACAATAACAATAATAATAATAATGTTTACTAATAATAATGATGATGATAATTATAAAAATAATAATAAAATAATAATAATAAACTAATAATAATAATAAAAATAATAATAATGATAATAATAACAACAACAATAATAATGATAACAATAGTAATGATAATATAATAATAATAATAATAATAATAATAATAAAAAATAATAACAAAACAATAACAACAACAACAAATAATAACAACAACGATAACAACAATAATAATAATACATGAAAATTATATAGCGCTATATTCGCCAAAAAAACAAAAACAAATCAAGCGCTGCAATAAACAATTTACAGTTTTAGCAAATTTGAATGTACACACACACACACCACGCAAACACACACGCACACACACACGCGCACACACCTCACCCCCCCCCCCCCCCCCCCCCCCCCCCCCACACACACACACACGCAAACACCCCCGCACGCAAACACACACACACGCACGCAAAACACACACCACACCACACACACACACACACACACACCACACACACACACACACACACACACACACACACCGCACACACTTATAAAGTCGACAAAGAACTTCAGGACGTTTTCTGTTTAGTGACAAACTTTTTTTTTTTTTTAACACTTGTCTGTCAGTTTGCAGGTGATAAAAATGACTCATCAATGACTTCATGCTCTAAAAAAATATGGTGCAATGAAATCGAAGTTTGCTTCAGAATATTGTTAAGACACAACATTTGCTGTAAAAGAGTATGAAAACAACAGAGGCACAAGGTTTGCTCCAGAAAAAGGACACAAGATCTGCTCTAACACACTGTGCACAGTCACTGTAAGATTTTTGTGGACAATGGAAGAAAATATTATGAGAGAGCGAATCAACCTAGAGTTTTAGAAAGCTCGCTACAGAACGCTGAAAACACGCGAGAGAAGGAGGAAGCTGGTTGCAACATCTTCAGGGGTGCCTCCAAACGATCTACTAGACGAGGGAATTAAGGAGAAGATGAAGGTAGACTGCACCGCTTTGCTAGTCAAGCTTCGTTTTGTAACAACCCCCCCCCACCCCTCCCCTCTAATGTTTACAACACAAAGACAACCTCAACAGCAAGTACGCCAGCCACCAACCAACCCCCAAAACTGTACAAAGACGAGTGTTTTCATGACGACTTGTTACCTTTCAAACTGCTTTCGGCCACTTTGGTGCCTGGCAATGTCTCTGCATTTTACCACTATTGGACGATGCTCAGAATCCGATCTCATTACCTTTTAAAAATGCCACATCTCTCCCACCTTGCTAGGGGAATCATTCAGGGCATCTTCAGGACCGTTTGACAACGCTGAAAAACAGTCGTAAACTCTGCCCAATGGTACCTTTAAAGAGAATGCTCTTTCTTTCTTTACCCAAGGGCACCTTAAAGAGAACGATCTTTTTTTCTTTCCACCTATAAAAAGATGACTTGAATCCACCACCAACTCCTGCTGCCATAGTGAGAGCAACACCTTTAGCCTGAAGGATGTGAAAAAAACACACATCATCCCTTAACAACTTTTAGTTTCAAAGCAGCAAGTATATTCCTTGACAACCATGACGTGAGGAGTGAACTCTTAAAGGACATGATGTCAGGGGGTGTAGTCATAATGGACATGATGTTAAGGATTCACTTCATTAAGGTTAACTAAAAAAAAAAAAAGGAACGATGTTAAGGGTTTAACTCATTAAGGGTTAACTATTAAAAAAAAAAAGGACATGATTTACATGTTAATCATTAAGGGTTAACTTAAAAAAAAAAAGGACATGATGTTAAGGATTAACCATTAAGGGTGAACTCAAAAGGACATGATGTTAAGGGTTAAATAAAGGCCGATGTTTAAGGTTAAACTCAAAAGGACTGATGTTAATGTTTAAAAAATAAAGAAATGATGTTAAGTGTTAATCTAAATGACATGATGTTCGGGTGAACTCATAAGGACATTATGTCGGGGTTAAAGGGGAAGTGTAGGGGTTTTAACCCCAAAGGGGATAATGTTAAGGGGTAACTTAAAGGAATGATATTAAGGGGTTCCCCCTAAAGGACATGAGTTTTGGGGGTTACTCCTACAGGACATGATTTACGGGTTTACTCATAAAGGATATGAGTTAAGGGTTTTAATCTCAAGGACGGTGTTTTGGGTTACTCTAAAGGGGG
>JASPKP010003199.1:0-10000 GCA_030674155.1 Stramonita haemastoma | reverse complement strand
TTACCTCTAGACCACCGATGCATTGGAGCTCTAGTTGAGGAAAAGTTTTTTTTTTTAATATTGTCAGTTGAAGACAAATTTTGTCTCCCACTTCAACTTTTAAGTACAAACATACCTGTGTCATAATTGACCTCGTGTATACACACATGCAGACCTAAAAAAAAATGTACATTACAAATCCTGTAATCCATGTAGATGTTCTGTGGGTTAGGAAACAGAAACATACCCAGCATGCACCCTGTGTCTGGAGCAGGACTCTGCTGGGTTTTATTTGGTTTGTCTCTTTGTTCCTTGCCAGAGCTCTGAGGTTCTCCAATGATGATATTTTGCGTATGCAATGCACACCTGGGCACCAGTAAGGTAATTTTATTTTATTTTATTTTATACCACTTTATGTCACAGCAGATTTCTCTGTGTTAAATTCAGGCTGCTCTCCCCGGGGAGAGTGCGTCGCCACAAGTGCAGCGCCTATCCATTATTTATTAATTTTTTTTTATATATATACAGCCCCCGAGCTACCCTGGGGACTCCAACTCCCGATTTTTCCTTCAGGGATGGTGTCTAAACACAACACCTTGATGCATGCTGGTTTATGTAATGTTGTCATCTGCTCCTACGGGTACACAATGGCCTACTCTTCCGAAAGGCGGAACGGGGTTTTAACGTGTGCACAGGATGTTCTGCGTGCGTTCGCACACGGGGACTCGGTTTATAGTCTCATCCGAATTAAGGCAGCTGCATTCTAACATTGGGGATTCTGCTAGGCTGAATTTGCTCAGGAGATAAGGCCCGACAAATGATGGGCAGCACCCCAATGACTCCTCAAGGAGTGAAGGAAGAGAACAGAAGTGTTACGTTTGATGTGCGATTGAATTTCTCAAACTGCACATAGCCAGGAATGAGGGAGAGAAAAGCAGTGTTTGATGTGTGCGTTTCAATTAATTCCTCAAACTGAAGTGGCTAGGAATACTCCAACCCGAGAGGAAAAAGAATATCACTTGAATCATCAATCATTTTGGCTCTCCTGGTGGGCAATGATGCTAAGTCAAAATCAAAAGTTTTATCTTAAGTTAATTAAGTCCTACACAGACATAGAAACAGTATCACAAAGATTGATGATACACCTTTATTGTGTGTGTGTGTGTGTTTCTTCACAGGTAAATTGTGTGTGTGTGTGTATATACTCTTCACTTTAATGTATGTGTGTGTGTGTGTGTGTGTGTGTGTGTGTGCGTGTGTGCGCGCGCGCGAGTGTCTTCATTTAAATGTCTATCCACACTAAAACAGAAATAAGTGTCAGGGAGGAGGGAGGGGTCTTCATTTTAACTCGTGTGTGTGTTTGTGTATGTTTGTGTGTGAGTTTTCGTTTTAATGTAAATGCACTAAAAGGTGATTTTTAGACAGAAATGTGTGTGTGTGTGTGTGTGTGTGTGTGTGTGTGTGTGTGTGTGTGTGTGTGTGTATGTATGTGTGTGTGTGTGTGCACGCATGTGTGTGTACACAAAAAAATCACCTAAGCAATGATGACAGATTTATGGTATAGCAAGACTGAGAATCAGAATAGTTTGCAGTTTTAAAAAATTATTTACATTTATTTAAAGTAATGAGCATTGTTGCTAATGATATAACCATTCTTATGATTATTCTGGGAATTGTGTTGCCATGCACCTGTAATTTTGTCTACATGCATGACTGCATAGATTTAAAAAAAAAATAATTATCTGGTACATGAATAATGCACTCTCCAAGCTTCTTACAGTTACAACCATGCACTCACATACAAGACGTGCACAGAGATTAAAATTCAGTCCATGTTTATTGATTTCAAACCACACTGGATATCTACAACGGAATGTCACAGAATATATATTTGATTTAAAAATGTAAAAAAAATAAAAATAAAAAAGTAAGTGAAAAACAACTACAAAAAAAGCATATAGTTCAATGTACTTCATTAACAAAATTTATGAACCAAAATAATAAATAAAAATGGGGCTTGTATTCAATCAAAACCATTGCCAAAACGGATATAATCATCGTCCTCTAACCAAATTCGCTAATACTTAAAAATCTTAAAATCAGACTCTCTGATATTTAAAATTCCATGATTTAAGTTGCTAGTATAAAATAGCAGAAAACAAGAAAAGAATAATTCACCCCATAACTAAGCATAGCAGCTATATTATGTGAACAACAGTCAAAGCCCCTTAGCAGTTTTCAACAGCCAAAAAGGTATAAAAATGATTATCCTATCCATACCCTTTAAAAAAAAAGAAAAAAAAAAGAAAGAAAAAAAAGGTGTACATAAACAGCCTGCTGTTGTTAAAATCCCACCCGTAAGTTACGCATCTAGCAACTCTTATACAAAATCCTTATAGCAAGACCCAACATTTTTATCAAACTTTGATTCAAACACAGAGCTCAAACACACAATTCTATCTACAATGCTTTATAACTTAATGACTGAATCGATTTTCTATCTGTATTTCATGATTTTATCAGCAGTGTCTATAAAAGAGACCACCCATAAAGGTTGATAGAAGTGACCCCAATGCAAATCTTAACCCTTTCTCTCCCGACTTTCCCAGTATGAATCTTCACTTGTAATCACTCCACTTTGTTAAATTCTTAAAGGTTTTCTGCCAAATGTAGGCTTTGTCAACACCTTTTCATTTTGCTTTTTTGCTCATAGGATCCGACACTTACTGTTTTACACAACCTGGAAGATCAACTTGTCACACCCTCAACTCCCAACAAAACATAGTTATCTGGCTTCAAACACATTGGTAGGGAAGGCCTTCAAACAAACTATCTTCTGTCGTTCTTGCAAGTATGTCAACTCTGTGCACACACTATGATAAAGTCTTTATATTGCTAGAGGTAAGAAATTACATCTCTCAACAGAAAGACACAAAACCTACCAACAGTTTTTGACACAGGACCACACCTAACATAAGAAATTTATTTATTCATTCTTTTCTATCGAGGATAATGGAATAAGCACTCACGTGCATTTTTACATCCACTCCCCGTGCGCATGCAGTTGTGTAAATCATTTTTTAAAAAAACAAACAAAAAAAACCCTTCCACGGAAAGATTTGACACAGGGGTCACATCTACCACTACCACACTCGCAACTTTCTTCTTTTGCCCCCCTTATTCTCCAGCATTGATAATGAGGGCCTTGCCCTTGGGGTCGTCAAAGCGGTCGTTGGTAGAGAGCGACATGATCATGTAGATGCCGAAGAGGAGGATGACCACATGCAGCCCCACCGACACCAGCCCCATCCAGATGCCCACCGAGAACCAGCCCACGCAGTCCTGAGACAGCAGGAACTTGCCTTCCTGCACGTTGAATGGCTGCACCTGCAACACACACAGACACATATGCAGCAAGGCGTCAGTCAGGCACAGACAGATCACCCATTCAACCAGTGAAAAATCTTCTATGAGCACACTACAAAATACATACCTACGTATGTGTGGTTGGTCTTCAATTGAACAGATGTAAAATTGAAGACCAGCCATACGTACATCACGAATACAAATATGCTTTCAGAATGCGCTGAACCCGAGACGGTGCAGATTTGTCGACTACGTAATAAAGAATATGCATGGAGAACGAAAATGTGTACATTCGGTATGCACAGAACCAGCTAACTACCTAACAAAAGAAATATACTATGAGCACAGAGAAGTAGTCAACTACATAAAAATAAAGAAATACACCGTGAACTCACAGAACTAGACAGCCACATAAAAAAGAAAATATACAGAGAGCACAAAGAACTAGTCAACTACACAAAAAAATGAAATACACAATGAGCACACAGAACTGGTAAACAGAAACTAATTTATCATAAGCGCACAAAAAC
Source organism: Stramonita haemastoma (assembly GCA_030674155.1). Lineage (NCBI taxonomy): Eukaryota > Metazoa > Mollusca > Gastropoda > Neogastropoda > Muricidae > Stramonita > Stramonita haemastoma. The sequence continues at coordinate 6,125 of JASPKP010003199.1, read as the reverse complement.
AAGTAAAGTACAATACTTCAACAGAAAATGGGTATCACAACATGACGTTTCTTTCCAAATATTTCCCTTTCTTTTATAAGATATGTAACTAAGTCTCTTATTTGGACAAGAATAAACATAAATTGAAAGCAACCAATTTTCAGATAACTTATGACAAATTCCAGTATTTTATGTAGTACTTTCTTTCTTTTTTTTCCCCCTTTTTATTCTGTCAAGATGTGCATACAGTTTACAGACATGAAGACCTCTGTTTGCTGTATTTCCAACCCATGTAAGTCAAATATTGTGCTACATAAAAGTAATTCATTACTTTTATTATCATGATTATTTTCTCACAGACTTGTCATTGTTTTCAACTGTATAGAGAGGAAAAAGGTTCTTTAAAAAAATGTTTTAAAAATAAAAATAGGTTTCATCATTTCAGAGCTGAATGGGACTGCTGGGTCAAAATTGCGAGATCATGCCTCCCCCCCCCCCCCCCCCCCAACTAACAGGACAATGTTAAAAAGAAGACAAGGCAAAATACTGTTGTCTATCATATGAGCAAAAATGCACTGCCGTTACTGTTAAGCGCCTGACAAGTCAGGCCCAGCGCAGCCAACTTCCACATGGGAGAGAATACTTATCTTAGAAGTCTTTCTGAAAAAAAAGACAGGAAAATGGACCAAGAAGGCAGAAAAAAAGACTATAAGGACGGGACAGAATGAAAAAGGAAAAAGGCTGAAGTGAAGAGAGGGATAGATAAGAGGGAATTCCTAGAACAGCTTTTTCAAAAGGTAGGGGATGACATGTAAACTGACAGCCCCCCTGGTATTCCCACTGGAAGAAGAAGGAAAAAACAAAACAAAAAAAAAAAAACAACCAGAAAAGTAGAGAAGGGAAGAACTTTCTCAAAAAGGTTTGGGACTGCAACCTATTTCCTATCAAACTATCTATCTATCCATCCATCCATCCATCCATCCATCTATCTATCCATCCATCCCTTAGTCTGGCAACCGTGGGGGCACCCCTGAAGACTTGACAACCAGTTCCTTCCATTCCTCTCTCTCTGTTCTGCCTTTCTCAAAATTTTGTCGAGTTTTAGGCCTGTCCATTCGCTGATGATGTCCTCCCATCTCTTCCTTTGGTCTGCCTCTTTTTTCTTCTTCCTCCTTGGACAGTGCCTTGCAGTATTGTTTTTGCAAGTCCATTCCATCTTGTGACATGCCTGTGTACTTTATTTTATTTTTTATATTTTTTTATATCGAGGATAATGGAATAAGCACTCATGAGCTTTTTTGCATCCAGCCCTTCTGTGTGTGTACAGTTTTTGTAAATCATGTCATCTGTTCCCACCGGCACATGATGGCCTACTCTTATGAAAAGCAGAACAGGAATAAACGTTATGCGCAAGATGTACCCTGCCATGCCCATTTTCCCATCAAAGAAAACCCACCAAAAAGAAAAAAAAAAAAAAAAAAAAGAAAAAAAAAAAAAAAAGAAAAAAAAAGGGGGGGTTCGAACCTGAAAGCCGTAGAGGGTGATGAACCCCAGCGTGGTGCCGTTGTCGTTGGCAGGGTACCACTCCATGGAGGAACAGTGGAAAGAGTAGAGCAGGGACACCACGGGGTCGTAGCCTCGCGTCAGCATCTGGCTGTCCACCAGCTTTCCCGAGCTGTTCCCGATCACCAGCTGGGCCGCCATGATCTCCCACCGGTCTAGCTGATGCCTGAACGGCATCCTGGGAGGATCGGAGGAAAAAAAAAGTTTTTAAAAAATTGGGTGGGGTGGTGATGGTGGTGGTGGTGGGGGGTTATGGTGTTTTTTAATATGTGGGTGGGTGGGTGGGTGAGTGAGTGAATGTGTGTGTGTGTGTGCGTGTGTGTGTGTGTGTGGTGTGTGTGTGTGTGTGTGTGTGTGTGTTCGATTCATTTTACGTCTTTTCACAAAATGTGATATTAAACATTTAAAAAAAAAAAAAAAAAAAAAAAAAAAAAAAAAAAAAAAAAAAAAGAGTGTGTGTGTGTGTGTGTGTGTGGGGGGGGGGAGGTAGGAGGAGGAGTTTTGGAAGTGGAGAAGGTGTGTGTGTGTGTGTGTGTGTGTGTGTGTGTGTGTGTGTGTGTGTGTGTGTGTGTGGGTGAGTGGGTGTGTGAGTGGGTGGGTGGGTCAGTGAGTGTGTGTGTGGGGGGGGGGGGGTGTGTGTGTGTGTGTGTGTGTGTGTGGGGGGGGGGGGGGGCCTGAGCAAGTGGGTGTTGTGAGTGAGTGTGTGTGTGGGGGTGGGTGTGTGTGGGGGGGGGTATGAGTGTGTGGGTGTGTGAGTTGGTGGGTGGGTGTGTGAGTGGAGGGGTTGTGTGTGAGTGTCTGTGTGTGTATGTGTGCACATGCATGTACGCATGTGAGCATTACATCGTACTGAGCAAAAATCACATTGCTTTCCAAATGAACTATTCACATACAAAGTTTGAATTTCTGTGGTTTAAAAAAATCTTTCGGACTTGAATTCTGCTCAACCCGGTGACAGGCTGACCATGTCAGGAGCTCCGGCTAATTTGTTTAATTAACCAGATAATTAGTGCCAATTAGTACAGTGCACTGTTTAGAGCTCTTCGTTATTTCATTCTGGACATTGTGATGTAATTTTGAATGATTTCTTCAGCTTTGTGATTTATTATTAATTTTTTGAACTTTTTCAAAGTGTCTGACATGTAAAACCGGCCACGTCACCGTGACCTCCAGGCAAAGGGCAGTGCAGTTTTGGAGTTGGAGAGGAACAAGACTTGCATGCTTTTCCCACTGATGTTTTTTTTTTTTTTTTTTTTCGCTGTCAGCTGCTGAAATGTTTCGGTGTAAGGTGAACTGTGGATATCGCTGATCCTCCGCAGGTCAGTGTGCTGTGTGTACGCAGTGCAGGCAGGTGATTCTATTTACCTGCTTCTTTCCCCCGAAGTCTGCGATCTTATTCTGCCATTATAGGTGCCATGACTCCCTATGAGTATTAACATTGTATTTGTATAGCCATGTCTGATTCTAACAACATCTCTCAATATTGCACAACACCATCGCAAAAACGTAAACAGACTGCGTCGACTTCCAGTGACTCAAGCGCTGCCAGTAATAAATTACCGCCTGAGAAAAAAAGACTGTTTTATCAGTCGTCGGACTCATTACAGGAGGACGAAGAAGGCGTTTTGGAAGAAAGTAGAGAGATAGACTGTGACACAATGTCAAAAAAAATCACCTTAGCCGATGTAATGAAACGTTTGGACAGTGTGGCTACCAAGGAAGACATTCTGCAGATTAGATCTGATGTCAACAAGATAGTTTGTCAATTAGAAACTAGAATGGACAAAATAGAAAGTGTCTGGTTTGAAACCAATAATGAAATGGACAAAATTAAAAAAGAGAACTCTAAACTCAAAGAGAAAGTAAAGGAACAAGAGGAAAAACTTCTAAAAGTAGAAAGCGAACAAAATGATTTGCAGCAGTACGATCGCAGATGGAACGTTAGAGTGTATAATGTAAAGGAGAAGGCGGGGGAGACTTCTGCTGACTGTGTAAAACAATGTTGTAAAATATTCACAGACTTGATCGGTGTGCCAACCTCGGAGGACGATCTGGAGGTGGTGCACAGATCAGGAGCTGGTACACGGGGAAAGCCACGCCCCATTATTGTACGATTCCAGTCTCGCAAACAAAAAGACCGTGTGTTAAAAGATCGGCGAAAGCTGAAGAATAAGGGCGTGTCTGTGGGGGAGGACCTGACCCCGGCAAATTACAGACTCCTGCAACAGGCGTACAAACACAGCGCTTCCTTGGCATCTTGGTCATCCCAGGGAAAGATCCTTGCAAAACTAAAAAATGGCAAGACTGTTCAAATCAAATTCGGGGCAAATGTAGAGGAGCTGTTTCAAAAAGAGATGCGTGCAGGCTCCAAATAACAGACTGAGGTCAAAATTGTGTGACTCAAGATTCCAAAAAAATGTTCTTGTGTACATTATTAGTTTTCTCTTTCTGTGTGGTTCCATCTTCTTATAAAATGTATATGGTACTTGTTTCATTGCTATTTTTGTTTTTCTTCCACTTCTCTGGCGTAAAGTTAACGCAATACTTGTTTCATCATTTTTTGGGGGTACCTTTTGTATATTTTGCATCTTGCTGATGCTCATTGACACACAAAACCAGTTTTCAATTGAACTGTGAAAAAGGGGGTTATGTACAAAATCTTTATACTTCAGTTTTTTGATACAGGAAAGCTTTGTTAGAGGAGGGACAGCTGGACATCCTTAATAGAGCCATACATAGTGGATCTATGGACATAGCGCTCGGGCACCCTTTCACATCTCTTTCTCTCATTGTGTCTGTCTGTCGAACTGTACGTCTGCCCCTCGCTCTGTCTCTGTCTGTCTGTCTCTTGTCTCCCTATCTATATTTGTCTCTGACTCTGTCTGTCTGTCTGTCTGTCTGCCTGCCCATCTCTCTCTCTCTCTCTCTCTCTCTCTCTCTCTCTCTCTCTCTCTCTCTCCCTCCCTCCCTCCCTCCTCCCTCCCTCCCTCCTCTCTCTCTCTCTCTCTCTCTCTCTCTCTCTCTCTCTCTCTCTCTCTCTCTCTCTCTCTCTCTTCTCTCGCTGTTTTTATTTTTTTATTTTTTTTTTTTTTCAGAGGAGAGGAGGCGGAAAGTACCAACGAAATGGAGACACTACATTTCCTACTTAGCATGTCGTCTCTCTCTCCCCCTGGTTGCCTCTCTCTTCCGATCCAAGATGTGCATAAGCAAATATGAGCAGGCACACTTGTATGCGTGCATGTATGCGAGTGCGTGTGGGAGTGTGTGTGTGAAACGCACATCACTCTACAGTCTCCTAAATGTAAGTTGATACTAAGAAGGTGAGAAGGTACATATGTTGCGTCTGTATGGATTGGGGATGTAGACTAAAACTTGATGTATTTTTGGTTAAAAAAAGGGGGAAAGAGAAAGGGAAAAAAAAGAAAAAAAAGGATCCTGCTAGGGACATTGTTTGTGGTCAGTGTCTGTCTGTGTCCTGGCATGTCCTGAAGGCAGAGAGGCTGAGATGGTTGCTGCAGTGACTGACTGACGGGAGAAAAGCCTTTGAAGTGAGCAGAGACTCTTTGTAATCTCTGTTACTTAGGGTGTGTGTATGTGTGTGTGTGTGTGTGTGTGGTGTGTGTGTGTGTGTGTGTGTGTGTGTGTGCGTGTGCGAGTGCGTGTGTGTGTGTGCGTGCGTGTGTGCGTGCGTTGCGTGGTTGTGTGAGTATGTATGAGTGTGTGTGCTGTGTGCGAGTATGTGTGTGTTGTGTGCGTGTGCGTGTGTGTATGCGTGTGCTTGTTATAATACCCTCCTTTGAATGATTACCATTAGCTTTTGAATGATTACCATTAGTGTGTCAATGATGATAGTGGTGATTTACCGTTGTTACTATCATTGATGGGTGTTGGTGGGTGGTTTTTTTTTTTTTTTTTTTTTTTTTTTTTTTGGGGGGGGGGGGGGGGGGGGGCTATTCTTCTTCTTCTTCTTGTGCTTTTTATAATGAGTACTACCATCATTGTTAATGATAGGAGTATATGAAATGTGGAGAAAGAAATATTTCCACTATCAATATCTTTACTAGCATAGTTATTGACTACGTGGTTATGCGCAGAGGTATATACGGTACATTGTAAATGATCAAATGCATCGCTGTCCTTTATTATTATTATTATTATTATTATTATTATTATTATTATTATTATAATATTTATTATTATTATTATTATTATTATTTTTAATGTTTTTGTTTTTTATTAGTATTTAAAAGCACAGTTAGACTTGTACATATATAAGACTTTCAGAAATATGTATTCGGATTATGCACGAGTGTTACACAGTGCATACTCTTATACAGCTGTTATATCCACATGATTTCTGCACTGCCCTGAGCAGATTCATCAAGGTACTATAATACTTCCATTTCAAGTGTGTGTTAGTTTTCTTTTCGTGTTTTCGTGTATTTGTTTACGTGTGTTTATGCTTAGTCATTCAGATCTGGCATCAAATATGACCAGCTATGTATCCTGGCATGTATGTCCTTTTTTCTGCACTTTTTATTGTCCACACCCAGAGGGCCTTTTTCATGGGTGGAATATGTGTT
>JASPKP010003198.1:0-20525 GCA_030674155.1 Stramonita haemastoma | reverse complement strand
AGGGCGGCCGCTCTGGGGGGGGGGGCGTACTCCACTTCAAGGGTTTTTGGCCCCCAAAGGGCCCCCCTCCCGCTCCCCTCCCCCCCGGGGGAAAAGTCCGTTAGAACAGAAAAATTTTTAAACCCTGATGGCACTGAAAAAATCACCTTTCTTCTGGAAAAAAATTTTTCCATAGCCCCCCCGGGGGACTGGGGGGGCCCCCTACTAAAAAAAAATTTTATCTTTTTCTTTTTTTTAATATATTCTCTTTTTTTTCTATTATTTTAAAAAATCTACTATTTTAAAAAAATTGTGGTAAATGGCATTTTTTTTCCCGCCACTTTTTCCGTCTAAAAAAGTTCAAAGTGCTTGCTTTAAAATTCAACCTTTTTTCTTACCCCCCCCCCCCAAAATTAAAAAAATGTTTTAAAAAAATTCAAATTTACACACACTTTTTCCCGCATAAAGGGACCCTGAACGGGGCCCCTTTTTTTATATCTGAGGGGGGGAAATTTTCCCACTCAGATTCTCTCTTTTTTTTTCTAAAGGAGTCCGGGGAAAAAACTGCACGGGGGATTTTTAACCCCCTTGTGTGATGGTTTTCAAAAAAATTTTTAACGGACCCCCCTATTCCCTCCCCCTGGAGCGGGAAAATTTCATGCTGGGTATGTTTGTGTCCCCCCATTCCCCCCAGTCAAGATGGCCCCTACTTTTCGAATGGGGGAAAACCGGGGGGTTTAAAAAGCGTACAAGGGGTTTTTTGTGTGTTTCCCCCATGGGCCCCTTTGGGCTTTTTAACCCCCTTTAAAGGGCCCCTTCTGAGGGTGCAGTCATTTTTCCAAAGTTAATTTTCCGGGGGGGAATCCACTTGGTTGCTATGATGAAAAATTGAAAAATCGAAACCCCCCACCCTCATTTTTCCGTTCATCACAAAAAAAACTCTCTAACCAATGCAAACAAGGGCCCAAAAAGGGGGTTTTTTGGGTTTGATGTTTATTGTCCTTATATTGAAAACTACTCTTGGTGTGGTTTTATTTATTCTATAATATTTTTTTTTCCCCCAAAAAACCCCCTGAAAAGGGGAAAAAAATGGGAAAAAAAAAGGGCACATATTAAAAACCCCCAAAAAAACCCCCACCTTTTTTTATTTGGAAAAACAGGGCAGAAAACACTCAGTCTTTTTGCTTAAAATTAAAAAACCATCTGAAAATAAAAAAATTGGGGGTTTTACCTCCTCTCTCTTCTCTCCTCTCTCTCTCCTCTCTCTCTCCCCTCTCTCCCCCCTCTCTCTCTCTTCTCCCCACACAAACACCACACCCACACACCCCACCACACACACACACTCACAAACCCCACACAAAACACACACCAACCCACAAAACACCACACTCTCACGCACGACAAAAACCCCCCCCCACACATGCACGCCCCGCCGCACCCCCAAAAAAACTTACCCGCCCCCCGGGCCCAAAAGGGCCCTTTTTTCCCCCCCTTTTTTTTTCCCGGGGGGGGAAAGGGGGAAAGGGGGGTCGTAAAGGGCTGTACAATTGTCCCCCCCAAAAAAATTTGGGAAAGGGGGAAAAACCTGGTGCCTTGTTTGGGGGGAATTGATCCTTTTGGGGGGGGTTTCGTCTCTGCCCCAAAAAGCAACCCAAGACCATGACGCCAGGGGGGCTTTAGGGGGATTGTATTACTGAATTTTTGGGGGAGTTTTTCAACAAGAAAACACAAATTTTAGACTAGGATTTTAAAAAAAAAAACCCAACCCAGCAGCATTTCTACTCAGATGAGAATGAAAAACCAATTCAGGACTGATATTCAAAGGAAGATGCAATATTGTTTTATTTATTTATTATTCATTTAATTTTTCCCTTTTTTTTGGAGGTAATGGAAAAAAGCAGTCATGTGCTTTTTTAATCCAGTCCCCCGTGTGTACGCGTTTTTAATTTTGTCACCCATTCCGCCGGCCACAATGGGCCTAGGTTTTGGGACAAGCAGAAAAGGTTTTTAACGTGCATGCAAGATGTTTTGAAAACATTCACACCGGGCCTTGGTTTATAGTCTTTTTCCGGGAAACTTTTTGGGGAGATTTGGGGTAAGCATTGATGTTAACTCCAGTATAAAAACATCAGCTTATTTCTCTCTCCTCCCCCTCCTCCCCCTCAACAAAACAAAAGAAAAATGGAAGTCATAAAAAAAGAGAAAGGCAGATCTGGTTCTCTGAAAGTCTGCAAGAACAGACATCAGACCTCAATCCGCTTGTAAGAAACAACGCCAGGTCTGAAATCTGGAATGAAATAAGCCCAGCTCTCCTGTTGATAAAATTTTAACTCAGATGGCTGCCAGCACAGCCCTTCAGGCAGTCTGGGCCCTTTGCTATAGATATTCATGAGGGCTGACACCTGCGGCACATGATGGTCAGACAGCAAAGATATCGTGACCTGGTTTGTTTGCAGACAGGCAAGTGGTAACATACTCGGATGTCAAGATATCACTGCAGGAGTCCACATTTGCTCAAATTTGGGGAAAAGAAAAACATCTTTCTCGCTGTCTGTCTGTCTGCCTGTCTGTCTGTCTGTCTCTCTCTCGAGTTCTCTCTCTCTCTCTTTTCCCCTCTCTCTCTCTCTCTGGTGGTTCCTTGCTTGGCTTCCAGAAAGACGTGGTTTCTAAAGTGAGAAAGGAAATTTCCTATTTTCTCCCAGTAAAACCTCCAGTTGCCGGTGATAGGACTACCATTTTTCTGGAGACAGTTTTTAATACCTTTCTGAGGAAAGTCTCTGACATCATATAAAACGAGGGCAGAGAGAACAGACTGTGTTTGTGTTGCGCCTGTCAACGGCCCCCCGGCATCTGCTACACACGCCACGGTGACAGTGTTGGTACAGTGTTGTTTACCGTAAGAAGGGGCAGCGCAAATTGCTAGGGACAAAAAGAGAGGGGAGACACATAAGGTCAGTGTCATAAATAAACAAAAAATGAACCTTCTGTCTCCCCCTCGGATTTGTTTCTCCCGCCGCCCCCAAGTTTATTTTACAACACGAAATAAAATGGCCATGGACACATTCAAAGGTGACCCCCGCCCACTGGCCCTCCTCGCTGCCTGCAAAATCCGCACGTGCAAAAACGGCAAGCCGTCTCCTCTCCATGCTGCCTGATATTGACCCCTGTCAGTGACGGCAACCGCACGAAATTGGCGCTTGAAGACGGGGAGTCTCGATCTGACACGGACAAGAATCTGACATTGAAGAAGTCAATTGTGGCCCGTGACGCGCCAGCAGGGCCGCCGTGACACTGGCAGAGCACAGCTTACGGAAGATGTGACAGGGAACAGCAAGAGGCGGAACCATGGAAACGAATGCCCCAAAGTGCGACTGCCATCGACAAAGCAGGGGGCGGCTCCACTGTGTTGGCGAGGATCGCAGGGAATTGATGGAAAATTCTGCAGCATTTGCAGACACAATTGGACAGGGGCTTTGAGTCATTAAAGAAAGCAAATGAAGGGGAAAGCAGCTGAAGACAGGAATTTCCCGACACGTCCAGTGACCAGCCGCAGTTTAAACCCACTTTGGGTAATGCGCCGGTGACAGTTCCTCGGTCATTGCTATGACATGGGTTGTTACCAGTGAATCCACACAAACTATTGCAAACCCCAATACCGCGTTTCGGGTTTCCAATCGCGAAGGGAAACTTGATATTGACAGTTTGAAATTTTGTTTGTATCTTTCGTTTGGGGCCCCTCCCCCATCTACCCATTTGTGAAAGGGTTGAAAAACCTAACACAATAAATCTTTGTCATTGTCATTGTCATTTGTCTCTCTCTCTCTCCTCTCTCTCCTCTCTCTCTTCTTCTCTCTCTCTCTCTCTCTCTTCTCTCTTTTAGAGCTCTCTTCTCAAATGCCAACTGTGTTTCACAGATAAAAGGCACAAAGGTGCGCAGGCAACAGTCAGCAGAGCAATACTTGCTGCAAATTTCAGGCAACAGCTACACTGAAACAAAAAAATATGCTTGCACATGCAAAAGATGTACATCAGATCTGTCTGTCCATCCCCTACCCCTCCCTCTTCTGCTTCTCTAAGCATGGGCATTTTCACTGCTTACATATCCTGAATGAATGAAAACAAAATCATTTATTCATTCAACCCCTCCCCCCTGTACCAAAACCAACACACACACACCTCAAGCACATATTGCATAGGTGTGTATGGGATTCAGAATTTTGCTGAATAAACATGCTTTTTTATATTGTAACCTCAATATGACACTGACAGCAATGAAGATAACTGAAAAACTGAACACTAATTTTATTACTACTGGGAACTGAGTAAAGATTCTAAAGTGCTATGCACCCCCTCCCCCACCCCCTTTGTTCTTTTTAAAATTTTGTCATTGTTTTTGTTTTTGCCTATAACTGTGGGTTCATCAAGGGTGAAATTTTGTGTTTGCAACCACTGTGGCCACCATTAAGTATACATCACAACTTAAGGGATGATATCTAGTGGTATTGTTTTTTGTTTTAATCGTCATCTGTTCCTACCAGATGCAATAGCCTATTCTTCCAAAGGACATAACAAGTTTTAATGTGTTTAAAGATGTTTTTCCCCTGAATTTGTTATTGGGACCTTGGTTCAGAGTCTGATCTGAAGGACTTTTTAGGGGAGTGAAGTCAGTACTCCTGCTAACTCTAGGGGAAATTCCCTTCCGAATAGGTGTCTAGCAGGGCTCCAACATGGGCCTATTTGATCATGAGCTCTATCTTAAAAACACTAGGCTCACCCCCCCCACTTTCCCTCCCCTTTTCTGTAGTTTCTTTCCCGTTAGGAGACTAAAGAAATAAAACTGTCTTGCGTAGCCCCCTCAACTTTGGGGGCTGGCTGGGGGAGTTCCCCCACATGTGTTGCCCCCCATTTGGAAAGGACTTTACCCAATTGAAAAACCCATCCAAAGGGGACCCTTGATCATTGTTACATTGTAACACCACAGTTTCTGTTTTGGGGGGGATATACCCTTTTGGTCGAACTTGGGGCGTTGTTTTTTGCCCCCGGTTTAATTCCCCTTCGAGGGGTTTTTCTTTCTGGAGTTAAAATCAGAAAAAAATCCTTCCCCCCAAAAAAGTCTTTGGGATGGCTTTTAAAAAAATCCTGTTCCGCTTTTGTTAGAGCAGGCCATCGTGTCCGGGGGAAAACAGAAGACTTTTAAAAAAACTGAAACAGGGGGGACTAGATGAAAAAAAGGTATGTTTGTTTAAATTCCATTCCTTTTGATATAAAAAAATAAAAAAAATTAAAAAAATAAATAAAAAAAAATCAAAAAGGAAAGCATTGAAAACCAGCAGTGTGAAGTGATGCCGGGGCCACAGTAAATTTTGATTTTGGAGCTGATGAGGGAAATTTTTTCCCTGACCTGGCAGTGGAGGTCCCCGGGGGTGATGGAGGGGCAACCAAAAAAACCCGCCGGAATTTGGGTTTAAAAAAGGTTACAGAACACTCTGTTGTGGAGTAGTACCTCACACATGTGGATTACAATAAAAGGATATCTGTCTAAAAAAATTTTTTAATCATTAATGAATAAAATTTTATTTTTTTTAACAAAGCATAAAAAGCAGTGTTGGAAAGCTTAAAAAGTTCCCAAAGGTTTTTTTGGATTTTTTTTTAAAAATTTAAGCAAAAAAGGAAAAAATTTAACTTTTTTCCAATGAAGGTTTTCTTTTTTTTTTTTAAAAGAGAAGCCCACACATTTGAAAAATGGGGGTTTGAAATTGTACTTTTGAATAATATGATTATCCAATGTTTTTTCCAACTTACAAAATTTTTATGACATCTTATTGTTTAATTTGTCAGTTTGTTGTCTGAAATTTAACCCCCTTTTTCCTATTGTTTTTTTTTCAGGGTCATGCTGAAGAAACAGACAGGCGTTGAAAAATGTGAAAAAGGGGATTAAAAAGAGCAAAGGGGGGGGGGACGGTTTCTTGCGAAAACGTTTTCCCAAAGCCAGTAAAGATTTTAAGATTTTTTAAAAAAATTTTATATTGATCTTTAACAGCTGTATTTAATGAGATGTTTGTCATTTGATGGGCTTTTGGGTTAACCAGGAAAAGATTTTTACGGGTTAACCCCACAAAAGCCCAAAAAAAACATCATTCTTAAAAAATTGTTAAGGGTTTTGTCCCACAAGAGGAAAATAAATTTGTGTTTTTCATGTCTTCAGTGTGACTAACCCCATTTAAATGATTTTATTGATGGGGCGTTCTTTTTCTAGGGGGTTTTCATTTTTAAAAATTTTAAAGGGGTAAACCCTTTCAGTTACCAGAGTGTATTTTTGTTTTGGCCTTGAATAGGCCTTAGTTTTTTATTTTCCTGGGCTTGATGGCACAAAAAAATTGTTTTTTCAACCCTCCATAAAAAAAAAAAATGTTTAAATTTCCTTTGTTTTTGTTTCATTTTTTAAAACTTGTGGTTTTTTAAAACCTTTGGAAATTTTTATTTATTGTTGCAAGATACTTTTGGGTTGGTGTTTTTTTGTTTTGTGGCCACATGTGTGTCGTAGAGTGAGTTTTGGGGGGGGGGGGGGGGGGGGTTTAAATTTTTTAAAACCCTTTTTCTTCCAAATTTAAATTTGGGGGTTTGTCAGTTGGTTGGTAAGCAAACTTTAAAATTTTTCCTTTTTGTTTGTTTTTTTTAGTTTTTATTGTTTCAGAACAGGGAAATAAAAAATTTATACTGAATCAGTGAATGAAAAGTAACCCATACTGGCTAAGTAATAACAGCTGTTAAAGATCAATATATATGTTTTAGAAATCTTTAATTTCTTTCTGTGCTGTTGACAAACAGCGTTCGTCATAGAAAACCGTCACCAGCAATGCTCAGTTTGACGATCGCTGTTTTCATCATGATTCAACGCTCTGTCTGTTTCGTTCAGCATGAGCCTGAGCAAAATACAATAGGAGCAAAAGGGTTAAATTTACAGACAGACAAACTGACAAACCTTTATCAACTTAGATGTCTATAATAAATTTGTAAGTTGGTAGAAACATTGGATAATCTATATATATTCAAAGTACAATTTCTAAACTCCACATTTGAACAAATGTGTGGGCTTCTCTTAAATGAAAAAAAGAAATTCCTTCATTGGATAATACAGTTACTCCTCTTTTTTTTGCTTACTTAAAATCAAATCCAAAGAATAGCCTTTGGGAACTTTTTAATGCTTTACCAATCACTGCTTTTTATGCTTTTTAAATGATATTTTTGATTCATTAACTGATTAAAAAAATGTTTTGTAGACAGATGATCATGGGCAGTGTGTAACTCCAGCATGTGTGAGGTGACTACTCTCACAACAGAGTGTGCTGTAACCTTTCAGAGCAGCCAAGATGCCGGCGGGTTGTGTGGTTGCTCCCTCCATCATCCCCCTGAGACCTCCACTGCCAGGTCAGCACAAAGTCCATCATCAGCTCCAACATCAAGATTGAGCGTGGACAGGTCAGTCACTTCACACTGCTGGTTCAATGCTTTCTCTGTGATTTTATTTATTTATTTTTATTTTATTTATTCTTTTATATCAAGGATAATGGAATAAGCAAACATATGCCTTTTTACATCTAGTCCCCGTGTGTATGCAGTTTTGTAAATGTCTTCTGTTCCCCACCGGCACACGATGGCCCTGCTCTAACGAAAACGGAACAGGATTTTAGTTATAGTCTCATCCTAAAGACTTTTGGGGGGAATGGAGTCAGTACTGATTTTAACTCCAGAGGAAAAATCCCCTCGATCGGGAATTAAACCTGGGTCGTTAATTGCAAGCGCAATGTTTGACCACTGGCTAATCCCCCCCTAATCAGAAACTGTGGTGTGTTGACATGTAACAAGATCAAGGGATCCAGTTTGGCATGGGTTGACAAGATTGCTGAAGTCATTGTCCAAATGGGGGAAAACATGCATGTGGGGGGAACTCTGCAGCCAGCCAAATGTTGAGGTGACTATGTCAAGACAGTTATTTGCTTTTGTCATCCTAAACGTGGAAAGATCTACAGAAAGGAGGGGGAAAGTGGGGGGGGTGAGCCTAGTGTTTTAAGCTAGGCTCAATGATTATGGCCCAGTTGGAGCCCACTGCTAGGACACCTTTCAAGGGATTTTCCCCTAGAGTTAGAGGAGTACTGACTTACTCCCCTGAAAAGTCCTTCAGATCAGACTCTGAACCAGGGGCCCATGAACAAATTCATGGAGAACATCTTGTAAACACATTAAAAGTTATGTCCTTTTGGAAGAATAGGCTATTGCATGCTGGTAGGAACAGATGAGATTTTAAAACAAAAACACAACACATCTAGATATCATCCCTTAAGTTGTGGTGTGGATACTTATGGTGGCCCAGGGGTTGCAAACACAAAATTTCCCATTGATGAACCTCACTTATAGGCAAAGAACAAAAACAATGACAAAATTTTAAAAAGAACTAAGGGGTGGGGGAGGGGGGTGATATGCACTTTAGAATCTTTTCTCGTTACAGAGTAATAAAAAATTATGTTCAGTGTTCAGTTATCTTCATTGCTGTCAGTGTCTATTGATGGTTACAATATAAAAAAAACATGTTTATTCAGCACATTTGTATCCCATACTACACCTATGCTTTGTGTTGAGTGTGTGGGGGTGTGTGTTGGTACAAGGGGGGGAGGGGGTTGAATGAAAAAATGATTTTGTTTTCATTCATTCAGGTATGTAAGCAGTAAAAAAGCCCATGCTTAGAGAAGCAGAAGAGGGAGGGGTGGGGGAGGGACAGCCCAGATCTGATGTACACGTTTTGCATGTGCTGCATATTTTTTTTTTTCCCGTGTAGACTGTTCCCGGGCTTTTGCGCGGAAATTGCTCTGTCTGCCCTTTTTGCCTCGCCCTTTTGGGCCCCCCTTTTTATCTGTGGAACCAGTTGGCTATGAAAAGAGAGAGCTTGAGGGGGGAGGGGGAGGGGAAGAGAGGAGAGGGGAGGAGAGGAGGGGAAAAACGAGGAGGGAAAAAAGGGGAGGGGCAAGCCAATGAAATAAAAAGTTTTTTGTTGGGGTTTTTCCCCCTTTTAACAAAGGGAAAGGGGGGGGGAGGGGAAAAACAAAAGAACAACAAAATTTAAAATGAAAAATTTAAGGTTCTTCGCTTTTTTTAAACCAAAAAGCGGTTTGTTTGAATTTTTTGGGGGGGGGTCCGGGTTAAAACCCCTTTTGAATGACCGGGGAAAACGTAAAAGGGGCATTGCCAGGGGTTTTTATGGGGGGGTATGGCGGTGGGAACCCCCCCCCCCCCCCCCCCCCCCTGTTTCGGGTTTTCCCGTTTTTTTGTTTTTTTGGGGTCAAAGCCCCTGTCCTTTTGTCTGCAAATTGCGCGAAGTTCCCCTCAATTCCCTGCGATCCTCGCCCACAGTGGAGCCCCTCTGTTTTGTAAAGGCATTTCGCACTTTCGGCTTTTTTTCCCAGGGGTTTTCCGCTCTCTTTTTGGTTCCCTGTCACATTTTCCCCTAGAGCTGGCCTGCCAGTGTAAACAGGCGGCACTGCGGGGCGCGTCATGCTCCGATATGACTTCTTCATTTCAGTATTTTGCCCGTGTCAGAGTCGGACTCCGTTTAAAAGCCCCAAAATTTCGGGGTTTTCATGCAGCCAGGGGGGTTTAATATCAGGCATGACGGAGGGAGACGGCTTCCCCTTTTTCCCGGCGGATTTTTCGTGCGCGAGGGGGCCCCGTGGGGGTGTCACCTTTAATTTTGTCCTTTGGCCATTTTTTTTTGGGTGTTGTAAAATAAACTTGGGGGTGGGGGAGAAAAAAACCCAGGGGGGGACAGAATGTTCATGTTGTTTTTTATGAAAATGCCTTATGTGTCTCCACTCTTTTTTTTGTCCAGAATTTGCCTGCCCCTTTCTTCGGAAAAAACCCCCTTTTTTTCCAAAACACTGTCCCCCGTGGCTGGTGTAGATTTTTGCCGGTGGGCCGGTGACGGCGAAACATTTAAACGTTGATTCTCTCCCCCCGTCGATTTTAAATGATTTTCAGAGACATTTCCTGCAAAAAAGGTTTTAAAAAACTGTCTCCAAAAAAAAAAGGGGGTTTAACCCGGAAATACGGAGGTTTTCCCCGGGCAAAAATGGGAAAATTTCCTTTTCACTTTAAAAAACCACGTTTCCCTGGAACCCAAGCAAGGGAAGCCCCAAGAGAAAAAGGGGGAGGAGGGAAAAGAGAGGAAACTTGAGAGGGGAAAAAGACAAAGACAGGCAAAAAGACAGCAGCAGAAAGAGTCTTCCCCCCCCCAAATTTTTTAAAAAAAATTTGGGGACCCCTGCTGATTTTTTTAAACCCGGGTATTTAAAAACTTGCTGTCTGAAAAAAAAACCAGGTCTCGATTCTTTCCCTGTCTGACCATATGTGCCCCCCGGTTTTGTAAACCCCCTCAAAATATCTTTGCAAAAGGGCCCCCGACTCCCCGAAGGGCTGTCTGGCCAGCCATCTGATTTTTAAAATTTTTTCAAAGGAGGGGGGGGGTTTTTTTTATTCCAGTTTTTAGCCCCGGCGTTTTTTTACAAGCGGATGTGGGTCTGATGTCTGTTTTGCGATTTTTCAAGAACCAGATTTTCCTTTTTCTTTTTTGATGACTTTTTTTTTTTCTTTTGTTTTTGTTGAGGGGGGGGGGGGGGGGGAGAGAGAAATTGTGATGTTTTTTTCTGGAGTTAACCCCAATGCGACCCCCTCCCCCCCCAAAAAGTTCCCCCGGTAAGATATAAAACCAAGGGCCCCGTTGTGAAGTTTGCAAAAAAATCTTGCTTTCCTTTTTTTAAAACCTTTTTTGCTTGTCAGAAACTAGGCCATTGTGTCCGGGGGGAAAAGGATAAAAAAAAGACAAAACTGGGTAAAACAGGGGGGACGGGGTGTAAAAAAGCCAGATGCTTATTCCTTACTTTTAGAATAAAAGAAAAAAAAAATGAAAAATAAAAAAAAAAAACAATATTGCTTTTCCCCTTTTGGGGAATAAATCCCAAATTTTGGTTTTTAAATTCTCATCGAGTAAAAATTGTGGGGGTTTTTGGGTTTTTTTTTTTTTTAAACCCCGTCTAAATTTTGTTTTTTTATTTTTTGAAAACCCTGACCCAAAAAAATTTTTTTTTCTATAATCAAAAAGTGCCCTGGTGTTGTTTTTTGGGGTTTTCATGTTGCAGGACAAAAAGGGCCCAAGATCTTTTTACCCCCTCAATGGCCCAGGCCAGCCCCCCCTTCCAAAAATTTTGGGGCAAGGTACAGCCCCGTACGAGCCCCCTTCACCTTCCCCGAGAGGGAGGAGAGCGAGTGGGAGAGGAGAGAGGGGATTGAGTGAGAGAGGGAAAGTTGGGGGAGTGTCAAAGTCAAACTTTTTTTTTCGATGGTACATTGAATAAGAAATTGACTGAGTGTGTTGTCTGTTTGTCTATGTATGAGTGGGGTTGTTTAATGTCCCCTTTTTTTTTTCCCCCCCCCATTTCTTTGCATCGGTTTCAGGAAAAAATATTTAGAATAGAATATAACCACACCAAGAGTAGATTCAAAATTAAGGACAATAACTTTCGTACCCTGAACACTTTGGGCCCTTGTTGCTTGGGTTTTAGAGAGCTTACTTGTGATGATCGGTAAGGGGGGTGTGGTTTCGATTCTCAATTTTTCTCATAGCAACATGTGGGATTCCCCCTGGGGTTTTAAAATTGGAACTGCTGCACTCCTCAGAAAATCCTTCAAAGGGGTTACAGACCAAGGTCCCCTGGCAAAACACGGACAATTTTACTGCACAGTAAAACCCCCGTTTCACCATTCGTGAGTGGGGCCATCTTGGGACGGTGGGTGGTGACAAAACATCCCGCTGCTTTCCTGTCCACGGGAGGGGGAATATGGGGTCCGGTAAGTTGACTGGTCCATCACACAGCCTTTAAAAATCCGGGCAGTGCCTCAGTGATTTTTAGAATTAAAGAGGAATTGAGGAATTTCAATATCAGAGAAAAGAAAGTGTGCCGTTCAGATGCCTTTATGCTGTAGAAAAGTGTTGTGTAAAATTTGAATGTGTTAAAAATATTTGTGTTTGGAGGGTGTGTAAAGAATGGGTTGAAGAATGAAGCACTTTGATCTTTTTAGACGAATTTGTGGCGTTATAAATGCCTGTACCTCTTTTTTAAGTAGTTTGTATAGTTTTTAGTTGTAGTAGTAGTTATGTAGGTAGTAAGTGTAGTGTAGTGGCCCCCGTCGTCTGTGTCGACTATGGAATTCGTGCCAGAAGAAAGGGATTTGTTTTAGTGCCCTCATGTGACTATTGCTGTTTTAACTGGCGTCCTCAGGAGCGAGGGGGGAGGGGGGGGAGGGCCCCGTGGTGACCAAGACCTTTGAATGGAGTACGC
Organism: Stramonita haemastoma; assembly: GCA_030674155.1. NCBI lineage: Eukaryota > Metazoa > Mollusca > Gastropoda > Neogastropoda > Muricidae > Stramonita > Stramonita haemastoma. The sequence continues at coordinate 8,160 of JASPKP010003198.1, read as the reverse complement.
CCCTCCCCCAGAGCGGCCCCCTATGATGACGACTGGTTTTCAGGAGGACTGGACCCAGCAAGTCCAAAGGGCGTGCCCATGGAGCCCACCCCCCGGTTTGGGGGTTGCTGTTGTTATGCCGCCCCATTTCTTGTTTGGGTTTGTTCACTGTTTTCCCCCTGTCTTCCATTTCTCCAGTCCGGCCATACCAGTTTTGTTAGTCGCATTTCTAGGGTCAACGTTCACAAAAAGTATCAGGTATCAGGCCACCTTTAGTCACCCGCCAGAGAGGTCCTGCACTTCTGCTGGGTCATTTGGTGGTGTTCAGGGGTGCCCTTTTTTCTGAGCGGGCAAATTCCCAGGGGAACCACCTACTTTTACCTTTAAACGATGCCAGTAATGTTAGTATGGAGAGATTTTTTGTGATGCCCACCCAGGGGGTGACCCCACAAACATCTTCATTCCTCCATAAAAACCCTTAGCCCCAAAGGCTTTGACACAAAATTTTCACAGGCCAGCGTGTTATGGGGGAAACCTAATCTGGGGGGTCCCACCCTGAGACCGAGTAATCAGGGCCACCAAATCGACGCAATTTTTTTTTATCATTTGATGAAAAGTTGAGGATGTTTTAAAGGTGTGCTAAAGGAAGTGCACATTTCTTTGAGACTACTTGACAGGGTTTTTAATCTAATTTCTGTCTGTCTTGATAGATTCCCAAACCCGGGGCATGTAGTGTGTGAAAAAAGCCTGCTGAAGCTGGTAAGAGATTCCCGGGACATTGTCATTTTTCTCTCTTTGTAGCTTTATGTATGAATGATGTTGGACAGTTGATTTGTTTGCAGTTTATATCATTATTCTTTTGCTTAGTTAGTTAGGATGGGAATGGGATAGGGTTTTGGGGTTTTTTTTCTCTTGTGTGTGTGTGCCTGTGTGGGTGTGGTTGTGTGTGTGTGTGGGGTTTTTGTGTGTGTGTGTGTGTGTGTGTGTGTGTGGTGTGTGTGTGTGTTGGGTTGTTTTGGATTTTGTGGTGTGTGTTGTGGGTTTTTGTGTGTGCATGTGTGTGGGTGCATGAGCCATGTGCATGTGCACGTGGGTTTTGTTTGACCCACACATACTGGAAAAATGTATACAAAATTTTTGAAGTTGAAAAAAATATGGTGTTTTTTTTATTGTTTTGCATTTTAATATCTATCGCAAAACCCATTTATTACATTCATTCTGGGTGCTGTGTTTGTGTGAGTGATTGAATAAGGGCAACAGCTTGTATGGTCTCTTGTTGCGGGTTTGGCTAAATCTGGAACGGAATGGAAAGTGTGAGTGTTGCATGAACCCCACTACTTGCATGTGGGGGGGGGGGGGGGAGGGGGGGTAAAAATTTGTTTTTTTCACCAGTCCCTGTGTGACCTTAGATGGAGGGGTGAGGGAGCGGTGACCTCCTAAAGGCCAGCAGAACGGCATGGGCAGAGGAGAGAGCGGGAGGAACTGGAAGGTGGGTGTGAGATAAAGGGCAGTCTGGGTCTGGGGTTTCTGAGATGAGGGCTTTTTGTACTTTACTTTTTGGCTCAGTGTCTGTTATTAGACTGACTAGCTTTGCGAGGGCATGCTGGGATGGTTTGTAAAAAAGCAACCAAGTGCTATTCATTACCTCAAAAAAAATAAAAGAATTTGCCTTCCTTTGGTCGCCTTGCCTCTACTATAGTGACCCTTTTTTTTTTTTTTATTTTTGTTTTTTTTTTGTTTTTACTATAGCTGACCTCTTCTAAAAAAAAAGGATAAATTGATTTTGTTTCGGTTTTTGTATGCAAGATATATGTGCGTTTGCACATAAAAACCTCAGTTTTTTAGTCTGGGAAAAAAGGGATTTTTTAAATGAATGGAGTTGAAAACTAGTGTTTAGCAGATTTGTTTGTTTGAGTTTTCAGGGCTTAGCATAATACTATGACTAGTGCAGCTTAACTTTTGTTTTGTGACCCTACCCAAGGTCTAATTGGGAGAGTGTTGTCAAGTGTTTCCCGTGTTTTCCCAAAACTCTTTGATTGTGGTTGTAGAGAGTAGCTGACAGGCGAAAGTGACAAGGAGTACAAAATTAGAGTATTTTTTCCTGCTAGTAAAAGCTCAAAATGAAAGTAGGCTTGGCCGGCCCAAAAAGTTGTGTCAGTTATTGATGTCAGGCCCCTTGCCAAGGCCTCACTAAAATGTTTTTGTGTTGTAAAATGTTGTGTTGAGATTCCTTCGCCATGACGTCTTTAAAAAAACAACCTGCCTTTTCCTTCAAAAGGGGAAAAAATCCTCTGAAGTCGGGTATGGCTGGGGCCCCCATTTTTGGCAAGGTATTGAAAATAGTCATACATGCAACTTCCTTTCAGCCCGTGCAATTTCAATTCACAGGATTCTCAGGGGGGGTGAGCAAGTCAGAGTCCCACATTTGGGTGCCCCCCAGAGTTTTAAAGCGGGGGGGAAAGCAACAAAAAAACGAAAGTGAGGTTTTTTAATCTTTGATATGTACTAAACCTAAAATTGTTATTCTTAAGTTGAGAAAAATTTCATTTTCTTGAATGTGTTTTGTATTTTTTTTATGTTTTTTTTTTACTATTACAAATGGGCCGTATGTAGGGAAAAGAAAGGGGGAGAAGGGGGGGAAAAATGGCCACCCCCGGGAGTTAATGAAAGTGTGGGAAACATTTAAAACCGTGTGGCATTCACACCAAAAAAACTAGTCTAAAAGCAAAGCAGAAACGTCGCGGATTTTCTTTTTTGGGCTTTTTTTAACAGTTTCTACTTCAAAAAAATTTCAGGGTGGCCAATCTCACATTTAAGAAAGGAAAAGACCCCAAAATGGGTTTTAATTTTTAAAAAAAAAAAAAAAAAAAAAAAAAAAAAAAATTTAGGACCCTTTTTTTTTTGGTTTAAAAAATATCTTTTTTAAAAAATAAAGCCCCCCCAAAAAAAAAAAAAAAAAAAAAAAATATAAATTTAAAAGGGGAAAAAAAAAAACAGGGGAGGCGAGGAAGGGGGGTTGGGTTTACTTGGGGTGTCCCTGGGGGGAGGAGGGGAAAGGGGGGACGTTGGGGGAGGGGAAAGGGGAAGGGGGGAAAGGGGGAGGAGAGAGGGGGAGAGAGAGGGGGGGGGGGGGGGGGGGGGGGGGAACGGGGGGGGGGGGGGGGGATGAATGAATCGTTTTTATTTAGGTAGGATGCCAGAGGTTTTTTTCACAGGGGGAAAAAAAACAAAACCCCAAAAAAAAAAAAAACAAAATGGAAAAAAAAAAGAAAGATTGTAAGCAAAGCTAGATAAGCCTTTTTTTTTTTTTTAATTTTTAAAAAAAGGGGGCGCAAAAACTAAACATTTTTTTTTTCCCCCCAAAACTTTTCCCATCCCTTTTAAAAATTAAATATTAAAAATAACAAACACACCCCTTTTTTTTTTAATTTTTTTGGGGAAATAAACTCAAAAATAGGTTTTTCCCCCCTTTTTTTTTTTTCCCTTTCCCTTCTTTTTCTTTCCTTTCCCTTTTCCTTTTTCCCCCCCCCCCCCTTTTTTTCCCCTTTTTTTTCCTCCCCTCCCCTTCCCCCCTTTCCCCTTTTCCCCTTTTTTTTTCTCCCTTTCCCCCTTTCTCTTAAACCCCCCCCCCCCAAAAATTAAAAAATTTTAAAAAAAAAAGAAGCCAGGGAAACAAAAAAGGGGGCCCCCAAAAAAACAAAAAAAATTTTTTTTAAGAAAACATAAAAAAAAAATTTTTAAAAAGGAAAAAAAAAAAAAAAAATTCAAAAAAAATTTAGAAACAAAAGGGGAGAAAAAAAAAAAACAAAAACAAACAAAAACCCCCCCCCCTTTTTAAAAAAATTTTTTGAATGAAAAAAAAAAATATTTTTTGAAAAATTTTCAAAATTTTTAACTTTAATCCCCTTTTAAATGATTTGGTGGGGGGGAAAAAAAAAAAAAATTAAAAAAAAACAACCCCAACCACCAAACCCCAACCCCCAAAAAACATCCCCAAAAAAACCCCCCCCTTTTTTTTTTTTTTTTTCTTCTTAAACCCCAAAAAAAAAACCCCATAAACCCCCAAAAAAAAATTTAAAAACCAACCCTAACCCACCCCCCCCAAAAACCAACAAAAAAACCCCCATTTAATATTTTTTTTTAAATTTATTGCAGAAATTTTTTAAATAATTAAAGATTCTTTTTTTAAAAAAATTTTTTAATAATTGATTTTCAAAAATTTTTTTTAGGAATGAAAAAAACAAAAAAAATTTAATTAATTAAAATTTCAATGCACAACACAACCGCGGGACGCACGCACCACACACACAACCCCACACACACACACCACACACACACACACACACACCCCCACATAAAATAACTTTAAATATACAATTGAATAAAGAAAAAAACCCCAATTTACCTTTTTCTATGAAATCAATAATTTCAACATTTAATTTTTACTTTTTATACCAAACCTTTTCAATATCAATGATATAATAGCAAAAAAGTGGGTAAAAAAAAGAATAAAAAATGTCACACACACACAACACCACACACCACCACACACACACACACACCACACACCACACACACACACCCCACACACACCATTTCTCTCTCTCTCTCCTCTCTCTCTCTCTCCCCACACCACACACACACACACACACACACACCACCAACACCACCCACCACAAACACACACACCAACACACATTCACAAACCACACACACACACCAAACACACACACACCACACAACACACCCCAACACCACACACAATCAAAGCACTAAAGGCCAGGAAGGGGAAAAAATAAAACCCGGGCAAGAACGGGAAAAAAAAGTAAGTAAAAAGTTTTGGTCTTTAAAAAAAAGACAAGATAATATTTCATTAGAACATTTCAAATAAAATTTTAGTTAAGTTTCTTGAATGAAGATTGATTTGATTTCTGTTTTATTTTATCTGAATTTCACCCCATTCTTTGCTACCTGAATAGATGGGGGGATGACTTAAAAAGAGCTAGTTCTTGGACGGGGTTTTACAAATAGTTTACTTTTTCCCCCCGAATTATTCCTTTCGAAAATCTTTTAAAAAGATATTCTGGAGCAAGATTATTTAAATTTTGTACATAAAAACACCTTTTTTTAAAGCGACATGTAAGTTGAAAGGGAAAAAAATGTTAAGTTCTTTAAAATCTATACTTGCAAGATGTTGTTTTGGAGTCATTTTTAATGAACGTCTATATAAACCTCTAGTCGCTTAAGGGGGAAAAAATTTTTTTTTTTTTTTATAGCTAAGCCCCACGGTTTAGAGGCATTAATCTATTTCTGGTGTATGTAAGCATGAAAAAATTAATTGGGGGTATGTTGTTTCTAGCAAATGTTTTTTCTATTTAACTGAAAAATTTTTTGGGGCTAGCTTTTAGAATTTTTAAAAGCTTTCCCTTGCCCAAGCGTTTTGTTATCAATTTTAAAAACCAAGAAATTTTGGAATCCACTTCTTCTAAAACTTTTGTGATGATTTAATATCTGGTGTTGGATTTTATATTTTGTCTTTTTTGGCCTTGTTTGGAACTAGCATAAATTTCGACTTTTCGGATGGAGAGCCATGTGATTAATTTCAGCCATTAATAAGGTTATCAATATCTTTTTTTAGTTCGAGATACACACTGGCATTCTTTGCTTTATTATGATTGGGGGGTGGGGTCAGCAAAAAATTCACACGTATTGGATACACTTAAAGGAAGTCATTTATAAAAACCCCGAAAAAGAGAATGGGACCTTAGGCAGCCCCTGGGGAAAAACACCCAAGAAAATTGGTTAAAAGGGATGTGAGACGGTCCTGGTAAACTATTGTTTTATCCTTAATGAAGGGAGGATTAAGTTCAACTGATTTGGGTGTAAAACAACATGGTAATTTTTTAGTAAGAGGCATGATCAATTATCGAAAGCCTTAGCAAAATAAACAAATATAGTTCAGTAATCATATCTTTTATTGTTTTTTCAGCCATGTTCTAAAAAGATTGTGAGAAAAAGTATGGATGAATGATCTTTTCTGAATCCATTTTGATTTGCATAAAAAGTTATAATTTTATAAAATTTTTTTTTTGGGATAAGAGGTGGTTTTTTTTAAGATGTTTTTCGAGTGGCTTAGTAACGTTGACGGATTGAGATTGGTCTGTGTTTGTGGGATCTTTTGGGTCACCAGATTTAAAAAGGGGTAGTACTTTAGCGTCTTTAAATGCTTAGGAAAGATTGTTTTTTTCAATAAAAAGGTTATAAATTAAGCATTGTTTCAGAAATTATGGGTGCAAAAATTTTCAAAATTTTGCTGTCAATGTATCCAAGCCCCGCGATTTTGACTGTTTTGTGAACACAGTCCTTGTACACCTCATGAAAACCAAAAGAAACCAAATTTCAGTTTTTATTGACAATGTTTGGGGAAATTTCAAAAAATCCTGCAACAGAAATAAATTTTTTTAATTAGTATAATCAACCGGAACAATTTTTTTTCCCACAGTAGAAAAAATGTTTTTCTTTCTTCAATGATGGTTTTTGAAATGGGGCTTTTGATATGAAGGTTTTACCAGTAAAAAGGTTTAGGCTTTCCAAAGGGTTTTGATCTTTTTTAGATGAAATGACTCACTGAAATATTTCTTTTTTGTGGGCCCCTTTTTAATCTGTTACCTTATTCGTTGTTTTTTGAGGTGTATCCTTACTGTTGTTTTTTATAGGAAATCACGTTTTTTGCTATGGGTTTTAAAAATTTTTTATCAGAAAGCCAGGGAGGCTTTTTTTGAATTTGACACGTTTTGTTTTTGAGTGGTTTTCTGTTTGTTTAAACTGAGAGAAAAGGTTTGGGACCAACATCAGACCTTTTAGGGGGCATTATATGGTAAACTTTGAAAATTGGCCATACTAAAACAAAAATAAATTTTTCTGTATAAAATGATTTGTAGTTCGGAAAAAAAGGTTTGTCCCTAAAAATGGGAATTTTGAACCCTTTTTTGGAAAAAGTTAAAAAACGGAAATGCCCTGGCCAAATATAGGTACAGATGTTTCTTTTATTAGAGAATTGTTGCTAAGTGATCAATCAATTTTTCAGGGATGACGCTTTTTTTGTTGAGGTTTTAAAATTAATTGTGATAATATATGATTCTAGAGGCTTTTCCATTTGTCATGGGGTTTATGAAATAATATTAAAGTCCCCAAGTAATATTAGTTCTTTGAATGGCTTGATCATATCCATCAGGAGTTCAAAAAAGATGAAACCATTCAACTCGTTCGTCGGGTTTCTGTAAAAGAAACCAATTAACATCGGTTTTGCCCCTTTTAAAATTTAAATTTTTTTCCATATACACTAATACCTATTTATCAAAATGGTAATTGTTTATAATTAATGATTTGGGGTACAATACTATTTGTCCTGTTTTTAAAAGTGGGTTTTGCATCTCTTTGAGATATTGTATCAGGAATTGATACAAATTTTTTTGATACTTATTGACAATTAGTTTCAGAAAAACCAAAAAAATGAAGCAAAAATTTTGTTTTAAAAATTTGGGGTGTAGTCAGACAGTTTTTTTTAAGAGGTGGCATATATTTGGTATCCTACTTTGAAAACCAAAATTTTTACAACCCCTTCTCCCCCTTTGAAAATTATTTGCCCTTATACTCAAATAACCCCTTTTAGGTCAAAAAAGCAAATAGTTGGAAACTTAATACAATTTAAAAACCTTATTTTTTAATTTACTAAAACGCAACTACACACTTTAACTTTTAAAAATTTACACACAAGAAAAAAAATGGGAAATATATGCTGAAGAAAAAGTAATCCAACAACTAATTTTTTGGGAAAAAAAAATTATTGTCAAGAAAAAGAAAGCAATGGGAAATGATATGAACAAGCAAAAAAACCCAAAGTAAACCATGTGGTTAAAAGGAAAAAATGAAACACCAAAAACCGATATACCACCCTCAAATGAAAGCAGACCCGTATACCCCCTCACAATGAATAGTGGGGAGGGAAAAAAAAAAATGCAATTCTAATCTTCAGTCCCCTTGTCCACTTTGGGATGTGTCCTGCATAACAACAATAGCCACCACACACACACACACACCACAACACAACCCCCCTCCACACGCCTGCATACTGATTTAATAGGTGAAAAAGAAAAAAGTTCTAAGCTATAAAATTTCAAA
>JASPKP010003197.1:15000-20529 GCA_030674155.1 Stramonita haemastoma | reverse complement strand
GTGGGCGCACACACACGCACACACACCGCGGCGCGCGCGCACACACACTACACACACATACACAAACAACATACACACATACACACACACATACACACACATATTCTTGCGCCACTGTGTGCCAGTAGGAACAGATAACACAATTTTAACAACCACCCACACACATGGACTCGATATTTAAAAAAAACAACAACACATGAGTGCTTTTCCAATACTCTCGATATAAAAGAAAATAATAAGAACTAAAAATTAAAAAAAACACACGCTCGCTTCTTTTACAATACGGGTATCATCACCCTCCAGTGCAGCAAAATATACCTACCTGAACACAAAACATGCCGTTACCAGTACTTCTGTAGCAGCAGGAAGGGAAGGGAACCTACACTTCCTAATGCCAGAAAGCTACGATAGATTACCATAATAATAGAAAATGGTCTCCTTACAATACCTTTTGGCCTCATGTGCCGGCCGTGATCTCTTTTGCATCGTAGTTTTCACTTGTATTCTAGTATACTGGACTCAGTACCAAAAGTGCATGGATTAAAAAGGTGACATCAATGCAAAGCCATCCTTCAATTAATTTTTAATAACGGAAAAGGACCTAAGATTACCTTTTACAATAGTTCTTATAAAGCAATTTTGGAGATATTTTTGACATCAATACAAGACAATGCATAACCTTTGGTTATGTGAGAGGAAGCATGGCAACATTTAAATACAGGAGAAAAGAGCAGGGTGTCGGAATATTGTTAAAGCTGTTTTTTTACTACCCAAATTCTACAAATGTTGCAAAAACTAGATTGTTTGTGCGCGCGCGCGCGCGCGCGCGTGTGTGTGTGTGTGTGTGTGTGTGTGTTTGTTTATATGTGTGTATGTATATGTGTGTGTTTGTGTGTGTGTTTGTGCGTGTGTGTGTTTGTGTATGTGTATGTATGTATGTATGTATGTATGTATGTATGTATGTATGTATGTATGTATGTATGTATGTATGTATGTATGTATGTATGTATGTATGTATGTATGTATGTATGTATGTATGTATGTATGTATGTATATGTTTGTATGTATGTGTGTATTTATGATTGTGTGTGTTTATCTGTGTGTATTTGTGTGTGTTTTGTGTGTGTGTTTGTGTGTGTGTGTGTAGTCAGAGATTCTTATGGTGTTTTCTTTATTTCTAGGTTACAGAAGTCGTCTTTATATGAAACAAACAATTGACATAAGAACAAACAGTAAGGCACAAGGACATTTTGCAATTGTAGAAAATCCACAAATCTGTTTTATTATTTTCCAAATACAGTCTCGTTGAAGTGCATTACTGTTGGAATAGTTAGGAAAACACAGACAGGGAATAACCGGCTCTTGCAGGATTAGTCTATACATTAACTTTTATAAGTGGTTGTAAAATCCACAAGTGATTAAAAAAACAACAACTTACATATAGTTATGTTACTGACATTTATGCATGAACCAAGCCCATGGAGACAAGGCAAAATGGAAGCGGCAGAACAAAAACAGCATGCCCAATGCTGACTTTGGTTTTTCAGAAATGGTAGGACAGACAGACAGAGAGAGAGAGGGTGGAGAGAGAGAGAGAGAGAGAGAGAGAGAGAGAGAGAGAGAGAGAGAGAGAGAGAGAGAGAGAGAGAGAGAGAGAGAGAGAGAGAGAGAGAGAAGAGAGAGAAAGAGAGAGAGCGGGGGGGGGGGGAAGGGAGACAGACAGACAGACAGACAGACAGACGGACAGAGACAGAGAGAGACAGATACAGAGAAAGAGAGCAACGACAGAAGCTGGCTGAATACAATCATAGCTGATGGTGCTAATGTGGTCCATTAGAGAGCACGTGATACATGAACAATAGAAACCACACTTATGTCGGGTATAACAAGTAAAATATAGACAAAAAACACAAACACAAGACACAGCAAATGCCGTGAGGGATATAGACACATTGATAGATAAACAAAATATAGTACGATTTAGTACACACATACCATATGGGACAGGATAGCTCAGTGGTCAGAGCAATCGCTTTCCCCCAGTCAAGGTAAAGCAGCATCGAGCGTGGGGGTAGTTGACCGTTTGCGCGCCTTGACTTCAGTAGTCCTTCAGCTGTAAATGGGTACCTGCCCTCTATAGCTACAGGGAAGGTAAAGCAGTGAGGGAGAGTAGATGGGCGCCGCCCTCAAAATGCTCACCCTAGAGAAGCTGAGGTTTCTGATGCCTCGCTCCCCTACGACCACATAGGTTATGGGGCACTTTTACCTTTTACTTTTATTATACAGTATGGCCAAATATAAGCTATAACATTATTTACAACCTCTATACCCCAGAAGAACATTAAAATATTCATGTGCGTTGTGTGTGTGTGTGTGTGTGTGTGTGTGTGTGTGTGTGTGTGTGTGTGTGTGTGTGTGTGTGTGTGTGTGTGTGTGTGTATTTTGTATTTTGTATTTTGTATTTTGTACGTGTGTGTAAGCCGACGCGTGGCTCCAGCACCAGAGATGACAACAAAAACCACTTAATCAGGACCAGTAGCCATTTTCTCAGCATAACAGTTGCGCACGCACGCACACACACACACACACACACACACACACACACACACACACACACACACACACACACACACACACACACACACAAACACACACACATACTCAATCTTACACACACATACGCGCACACACACGCGCGCGCGCGCGCGCGAACAGATGGAGACAGTAGCAGCTGTAGAGATGAGATCAAGAAACAGATGCAGAGGCAGGCAGAGACAGAACGCTGAGGAACAGATAACCACAGAGGAAGAATAAAGAGACGAAGGAAGAAGCTTCCTTTCATCCTGCCCTCATTTCTTCCTGATAAGGCATGCGTTTCCTGCAACCAAAGACACTTTTAGCATTTTAGCCTTCGCTGTTTTTAAAACAAAGCTGCTCATCTGAATGCATCCACTTTTGTGAGTTGCTGATTAGGAAGGTGGCAAGATGGTTAAGACGTTCACCTGCCAACAAGTAAACCGTGAGGTTTTGGGTTAGTACCCAGCCTCGCCCTTTCTTCCGAGTTTGACGAGAAATCGAACTGAATGTCAAAGTCATTCGGATGAGACTATAAACCAAGGCCCCGTGTGCGAACGCACGCAGAACATCTTGCGCACACGTGAAAACCCCGTTCTGCCTTTCGGAAGAGCAGGCCATCGTGTTCCGGTAGGAGCGGATGACAAAGTTATTAAAAAGAAATACCAGCATGCACACAGGTGTCGTGTTTAGACACCATCCCTGAGGGGAAAAAAATAATGGGTAGGCGCTGCACTTGTGGCGACGCGCTCTCCCCGGGGAGAACAGCCCGAATTTCACGCAGAGAAATCTGCTGTGACATAAAGTGGGATAAAAACAAAATTAACACACATAGAGAAAAACAGGGAAAGACAGAGAGAGACAGAGAGGGGGACAGAGAGACAGAGAGACAGACAGAGAAAGAAACAGAGTCAAAGAGTCAGAGAGAGGCAAATAGAGAGGGTGAGAGACAGACAGATAGACAGAGACAGACAGGCAGAGACAGAGACACAGAGACAGAGAGAGACAGAGAGACACACAAAGAGAGGGAGAGAGAGAGGGGAGGGGAGAGAAAGACTGAGAAAAATAGACAGAGACAGACGGATTGCCATACATTCACACAGGCAGAGACAGAGACGGACAGACAGAAAGACAGAGCAATACAGACAGACAAATAGATTAATTAGTAACATGTAGTTAAAGCTAAAATTGTCTCATAACCTATGTGGTCGTAGGGAAGCGAGGCATCAGAGACCTCAGCTTCTCTAGGGGCCAGCATGTTGAGGGCGGCGTCCATCTCCTCTCCCACGCTTGTATAACTTCCCTGACCCTAACGAGGGAAGATACCTATTTTCAACTGGGTGATTTGGGGTACTGTGCTGAAGCCAAGGTGTGCAAACGGTCACCCGTTCAGTTGGTATCCACGCTTGATGTTTAACCTTGGCTGGGGGAAAGCCAATGCTCTGACCACTGAGCTATCCTGTCCCCAATAGGTTATTTAGCAGCAAAAAGTAGTCGACAGGCATAGTATATAATGAAACGGTAAGAAAAAGTAAGGGTAAAGAAATAAGCAAAAGGGATAGATACAAAAGAAAATGGAGAAAGATAACAGAGTAACCATAAAAACAAAACTTTCAACCCTTAATCCACAAGAGTCAACTTCGGTTTAGACCCTCATCTATTGAAACATTATGACGAAACACTGTTGCTTTCAGCAGCTTTGTAGAAAGGAAAACAGACCAATAATAACAAAAAGACACCTACACTTATTCAAACAAAAAAGCCCAAACAAACAGAAAGAGCGGAAATAGTAAGAAGAAGGCTAAAACAAAACCCCAAACAAGACACTAACTACAGGAATGTTATTTGATTCCCAACTGATAATGTCAAAGCTGTGTTTGCTTAAAGGTCAAACCACCAACACCACAAATGTCAATGTATCAGTTCCTTACTTCCAACGTGTTAATTAATTTATTACCGGCATTGCGTTGCCAGCACGCACGCACGCACGCACGCGTGCACACACATACATACACACACATACGCGCGCACGCTCGCACGCACACACGCACACACACACACACACGCACGCAAACTAGTTTAAAAAAAAACAACACGCAAATTATCATATACGATGCATGTTGATTTATTTCCTCGAATAGAAAGCCCACACAAACTAATTCCAAACGAAGAAACAAACAAAACCTATTTTCCCTGGTTCGTTAATTCTCTGACCAACCCACACACCCATCCACCATTTCCAAACATTAGCGTGCACACACGTGCACAGCAACCTATGGCGCCCTTCCTCTTATGCTCGCATAATTATACACACAGACAAACACACTCACACTCAGCTAAATTCCCGGAGTGAGGCGCAAGAACAGACACAAAAGAAACATAATGATAAGCAACGTTCTGTCGTGGCAAAAAAACAACAACAACAAACATAGTGAAAAGAAACAATGCCTACCCAACTGCGCTCATTTCCTGAAGACAGTTCTCATTTGTCTAGTTCTTGAAGAAGGAAAACAAAAACAGACAAACAAAACAAGCAAACAAAGAAAGAGACAAATGAAAAAGAACCGAGCAGGTAAATCTAAACAAATAACAAAAGCGGCTAAAGCATGAGAGAATTGAATCAGATAAGAAAGTAATGACAGAAAAGATTAGGAGAAAGTTAAACAAAATAGGGTAGACTTAAAGAAAGAAAGAAAGAAAGAAAGAAAGAAAGAAAGAAAGAAAGAAAGAAAAAGAAAAGAAAGAAAGAAAGAAAAGAAAGAAAGAAAAGAAAAGAAAGAAAAGAAAAGAAAGAAAAGAAAAGAAAGAAAGAAAGAAGAAAGAAGAAAGAAAGAAAGATTTATATACTCTATTTGTTTATTTATTTATTCTTTTATATCGAGGATAATGGAATAAGCACTCATGTGCTTTTTCATCAAGTCCCCTTGTGTATGCAGCTCTGTAAATATTGTTATC
>JASPKP010003197.1:7500-12500 GCA_030674155.1 Stramonita haemastoma | reverse complement strand
ATGAAAAGATAGTCCTAATGATTCCTTGAGAAATGTGCGTAAAGGCTGCAATCATATAAGAGATGATGTTCATTTTCAATTTGATTAACACAAAACTGACAATGTCTATCTTGAGCAGATTCACTAAATCTATGTATGTTATCATTGATGGGGAGTACACCAACTCTTAGTTGGGTAACAGCCACCCGAAAACAATAAATGTCCATGTCGTTTATATATTTTTCTCTTTCAAAAACTGTTTTAAATGAACTGTACATCTGATATCTTTCTCGCTCCATGATTGTTCCATTCCATTCCTGTATAAACCAGTCCACAAGCCTTTGTTTAAAAATTCTCAAAAACATTTTAACATCTCCCACTCCTTGCAACAACCAGACAATACCAAAACCAGTCTCAAACAAAATCTCTCTCACATTTGTAACCCAACAACTTTTGCCACACCTGTCTAATTCTAATAACATGATATATGCTATGTGGGGTAATCTTTTGTTATCCATTTCAACTAATTTTAGCCAGTACCTTATACAAGCAACATAGGAATTGATGTACAATGGGAATCTCCCAAGGTCTCCATACACCATTTTGTTAGGTGTCCTCGTTGGAACACCTAAAAATCTTTTACAAGCTATTAAATGCACTTTTTCAATATGATCTAGTCTATTTATGCCCCATACCTCAGATGCATATAACAGAATTGGCTGAATTTTTATGTCAAAGATTTTAAAGAATACACTTGAGGTCATTTCTTTGTATTTATTAAACACTTTATGTAATTGCATAACTGCTTTCTTTCCTTTTATTGCTAAATGATCTGTACCCCTTTTGGCACTAATCTTAGTGGTAAAATTAAACCCTAAATAACAATAACTATTCACTACCTCTAATCTCTTTCCATCATAAAACCATTTTTCATGTCTTCCCAGAAACCCTCCTTTTCTAAATACCATTATTTTTGTCTTATCCTTATTTACATATAATTGCATTTTTTTACAACACATGTGCAAGATATTTAGTTGGATCTGGAGACCTCTGGGAGTGGTTGACAGCAGAGCTACATCGTCTGCAAACAACATAATCAGCAAATCCGCAATACCAGGCAGCATTTGGACACCATGTTTACCACTTTCCTCAACGTCATCAGCTAACTGATTAATAAATATTGAAAATAACGTTGGGCTCAAAACACAACCCTGTCTTACTCCAGTTGGGCATTTAAACAGTTCAGTCAACTGAGATTTTGAGCGTACACATGACAAAACTGAGTTGTACATTGCAGACAGAGAAGCAAGAAATTTTCCTTTAACACCCTGTTTAATCAAGCACTCTAGAAGTTTATTATGGCACACAGAGTCAAAAGCCTTTCTAAAGTCTACAAAGGCTACATACAGCTTCCTACCTTTTTTACTCAAACATTTCTGGACTGAGGCATATAAAGTAAAAATGTGATCAACTGTAGAATGCCTTTTCCGAAATCCAGCTTGCTTATCTGAAATCAAGTTATTATTTTCTAACCAGGTATATAGTCTAGTATTTAGTATAGAAGTATAACACTTAGAAATTATACTTAATAAAGATACACCTCTGTAGTTATCAACATTATCTGGGTCCCCCTTTTTGTATATTGGAATTATTATAGCTTTAGACCACTGAACAGGATAGATTCCTTGGTCAAAAATATTATTGAATAATTTTGTTAGAAATTTATAAACAATATTTCCACCAGCTTTCAGCATTTCAGCAGAGATACTGTCTATACCACATGCTTTTCCTGTCTTAAGTTTAGAAATGGCTCGGATAACTTCACCTTCACAAATATTTTGGTTTAAATCATGATCTAGGTCTTCTGAGAGGTCATTTTCAAAACTGATGTCCTCTTCTTGGGTTAGATTACTGTTTTGATATAAAGATTTAAAGTGGTTAAACCACTCGTCCAGGCTAATTTTATTATCAACTTTTTGTTTGCCCCCACATCCCATGTTTCTCAAAAGTTTCCAAAATTGTGGTGACTTATTCATTTCTTTTACTAGGTTATCTGTTTGCAATTTCCTAAACATTCGTTTTTTCATCTTCAACTGATATCTATACCTTTTCCTTGCTTCGACATATACTATTCTATCCTCTTCTTTACGAGATTTTCTAAAAATGTTAAGTTTTTTCCGACTTTCTTTCTTTAAGTTATAACATTCCTCATCAAACCATACTGATTTTCTCTTTTTCTTAGCTGAGAGTACCTTAAACATACATTGGCTAGAGACTTTCAAGCACTCCACAAAAACATCCAAAGCACTATCTACATTAGTATCTAAAGTTATACTTGCTTCAATCAGTCTATTTTGGATTATGCTGCTTTGCAACATCTGAGAAAATTCACTTTCTTTTTCTTCTTTCCAAATAAATTTCTCCTGTGTCATATCTATATTTAAATTTGGTATCCCTGAATCATTTACATTATGTTTATTTTCTATTTGTAAGACAACTGGTAGGTGATCAGACTCTGTTAAACTTTCAACAACAAGTGATGTACAATTTACAGATAACAACAAATTACAAGAAACTATAAAGTAATCTACTGTACTTGCACCAGACGATGCAATAAAAGTACAGCTGTCATCGAATCTTTGCTCATTTAGACCATTTAAAATGGTACATTCAAATATATTGCACAAGTCAATCAATTGTGCACCAAAATTATTCATTTGACTATCTTGAGACTTTCTTGAAAAGTGGTCATTTTTTACAGCTATTTCATCAAAATCAGTAACATCCCCAGAGAAGCACATGTTTTCAGAAGCAGTTCTTGCATTCATATCACCATTCAACAAAATATAAAAATCATCATACATTTCATTCAGATCCATTAAACATTGTTCTATCCTTTCAATGCCATAAGCACCCTCCACTGATTTCCAGTAAGGAGAGTCGCTGGGGGGCACATAAGAACTAATAAACATAATATCTTTGTCTGTACATAATAAATCTTTGTTTATTTTCAAAACTACAGTATTTTCAATAGCCAGAGGAATTACCTGTACAAAATCAGCATATGATTTTCTAACCATTACAATGACCCCTCCGGAAAATCTTCCCTGTCGAGAGAGTTTCTTTGCTTTTGATGTGAATATGATGTAGTCAGTAAACAAAGGTGAATCAAAATTGTCTCTAACAAAAGTTTCCGTCAAACAAAGAAAATCATGCAAAAGTAAGTATTCAACAAAATGGGCATTTTCTAATTTCTGTAACAACCCATTAACATTATAATTAAGAAATTTTATTTGTGACCTATTTACACTATGTACACCCTGTTTTGCATGATTTAATGACATGGATGTCAGTGACTGACCATTAGTGCATGTTACGTTATTCTCCTTATATGTTCCATGTGTTTGTTTTGGTGTTGTGGCCTGGCCGAGTTCCTATCTGTGTGTACATGTCTGCACATCACCATGAGATTTTGGACACATGCATTTATTAGTGGCTTTGGTTTGCTCCCCTGGCATAGCTTTGTTGAAAGAATCTACTATACTGCTCTGACTGTGCGATCTCTGGGGCTGTCTACCACCAGTCAGGCTACCACATCTTGTACAAGGGGCAGTACTTCTTGGTCGCAGGTCTCTTGTTGTGCACCTGCTCCGTTTTTGTCCAGTCACTGTTTGTCCTGACTTGTCTCCAGTCTTTCTGTTGTTCTGTTTGTCTGATTGTCTTACGCATGTCACATTCTGTCCTGTCATGTCTTCTGTCACTGAGTCACCAGTCTTGTTCTGTTCTGCATTACTCACAATTGTTTTACACAATTCTGTATGTTGTTGCATTTTATCAGATTTCTCTGTTTCACTTATTTCCTCCAGAGTCACTCGATTTTCATCATGAATGTCATTGTTCTCCCATCTCATTTGATTTGTATCACCTGTAACAGTCATCATGTTGTCATCTGTCATGTCACTTTCTCTTATTAAGCTGGTGGAATAGTCTTTGCTATCTGTCACCACACCTTGGTCTAGTTCATTTTCATAATTTCCAGCTTGTTTTGCAGAGTCCAACTGTAGATCAGTTTCCCTCGTCTGGGTGGGATTCAGCTCATGATCACTTAGATCTGAATCACAAAGATCACTTTCCCCATGGGATGGCACTTGCTGCCTCTCAGTCACCTGCCTATCACTGGCAAGACTGGAGATCTTTGTGGTCCCTTCAGAGATGGAATGTTGTCCAGAGTTTGTGTTGTTGGAGCTTCCCTTCATCCAGATGATCCTCTTGTCTGCTGATCCTCTTGTCTGCCTCTTGTCTGCTGACGCTCTGTATCTTGTTGGTGCTGGCTGTTTTGTGACTTCACTGTAGGAGTGTGCACCCGGCACTACTGGAACAAAAGAATGTCTGCCTCTGGTGTGTCTGTCTCCTTCTCTGTGATGGAATTTTCTCTGGTTTCCATAACTTCTGTTCTCTCTGCCTCGTAATTGGCTGGCATCAGAGTGATAGCCAGAGAGTTCTTCCCCGTCTTCAGAATCTTGTCCTGCTTGATAATAAGGATACTGTGGTGCATTCAAAGTATGCCATGAACTTGTCTCTGCTTGTTTACTATATTGTCGTGTAGAAAAATTTCTGTTTCGTCTACTTGGTCGGCTTTGGTATCCCTGACAATAGGTATTTCCAGAGACTAGAGTTTTGGTGCAAAAACCTTCTGTGGTCTTGCTGTTCCTGTCTGTATTTGCTGGAGGCAGATGAGGCCAGTTTTCATCACTTCTTCTAGGTCTCGGGGAAGTGTACCGCCATTGTCTGTTGTTTATGGATTGAGCATCCTGCTGTTTTTCTCTCACTTGTAATTTGCCATTGTATATATATGCAATTTTGCCTTGGTTTCTATAGAATTCTACCATCTCTCTCTGTCGTGAGGTAAGGTCTGATGCCACTTGCAGAATTTGAGTGATCATTCAAAAGATCGACTATTGTTTGAGTGGTTGTGTATTCATCTTCCCACTCACTCTCTTGTACATTCAAAAACTTGATGT
>JASPKP010003197.1:0-5000 GCA_030674155.1 Stramonita haemastoma | reverse complement strand
GTGTGTGAGTGTGCATGCTTGCGCGCCCGCACGCGCGTATTGTGTGCGTGTGAATATATATGTACTTAACATCAAGACAGTAAAGTGAAAATGAAAACAAACAAAAATGTAAAAACTAACAGTAGTGACAGAAAGCAAGAAATTCGAGACCAAATAAAAGAAAGCAAACCACACGAAGCATTGACAGAAGCAAAACACATAATTACTTCATTCGAGAAAAAACAGACGAACAACATACTCCCTAAAACCAACTAGATAAAAAACAAGCAAAATGAGGTCATATCTTTACTGTGTCAAAAAAGTACAGGCCCAGAGATTTTTATACAAACAGGGAGAACCAGAACTTGGAACTTGTTTAATGTACATCGGCCATTAGGCTACAGCACAATACAATAGGAAAAAGAAATATATAATGTTCATCACAATAGAGTCCTTATGTTTTCATACGTACCCAAAAGCTAATCATCAAACGGGAAGCAGAATAATCTCATCTCATACATTCCTTCATCTCCATCCCCCTTGCGACTATGCAATAAAGCATGTAAGACAAGTAACAACAATGACTGATATTTATAATAACAATCACGTGTAATACTCATCAAAATGTACCCAGTTATCAATTAATGTGAACACAAATTTTTTTTTTTAAATACATGTTATTGATGAACTTTATCCAAAAAAAAACAACGTTTGCGGACTGTTGAAGTTGAAGGTTATTTTATGATTACCGCTATTTAAGGAAATTTTTCGTCACCTTCATAATTGTATAAAACAAAAAATATGAATAGCCATAATACCAAACTGACAAATTAGAGAAATTAATAATACGTCTATTCAGAGTACATTGTTAATTGGTTTCAACTAAACATCTATTTGTAAGATTATATCTCTCCATTCTGGTCGTTTAACAAAAGTAGAACAACTTGGTCATCTAGGAAATGAAAAAAGAAAACTTGGGTGACAGAAAAAAGTTGGGAAAAAAAACAGAATGAAAAGAAACAATGGCTAACCAACTGAGCTCATTTCCTGAAGAGAGTTCTCATTTATCAGGCTTTTGAGGCAGGAAAATAATAACAAACAAGTAAATAAACAACGAAATAAATAAACAAGCAAAAACGTCGTCAAGTCATCCGAGCCCCAAAAAGCAACAAAAAATGGCAGGAGAAGTATGACAGTGTTGAAAAAAAGATAACAAATGAATGACAGAAAAAAATAGAATAAAGTCAAACAAAATAGGGCAGACAGAAAGAAACAAAGTAAAGAAAGAAAGAAGAAAAAAGAAGTGTTAGCAGGTATGTAGAAGGATCCAAATGTGTGTGTGTGTGTGTGTGTGTGTGTGTGTGTGTGTGTGTGTGTGTGTGTGTGTGTATGTGTGTGTGTGTGTGTGTGTGTGTGTGTGTGTGTGTGTGTGTGTGTGTGTGTGTGTGTGTTGTGTGGTGCACTTAACATTAAGATAAAAGAAAACACATACGAAACTGATAGGAACTAAATATAGTCACTGAAAATAAGATAAGAAACCAAGAAAGAAAGAAACAAGCCACACAACGCCTTGGCAGAAGCAAAACACATATTTCATGTGAACAAAAGCAGACGAACAAAGATACTTCATAAAACAAATGGATCAATAAAGAAAAAAAAAGAAGAAACCCCAAAAAGGTCATAACGTCAGAGTGTTAAGAAGTGCAGACCCAGAGTTTTAACTCGGCACGGAGAGAGAGAGAGAGAGAGAGAGAGAGAGAGAGAGAGAGAGAGAGAGAGAGAGAGAGAGAGAGAGAGAGAGAGAGAGAGAGAGAGAGAGAGAGAGAGCGAGAGAGAGAGAGACAGAGACAGAGACAGAGACAGAGACAGAGTCAGAGACAGAGACAGAGAGACAGAGAGACAGAGAGAGAAATAGACAGACAGACAGACACACATACCAAGGCAGAGACGGAGAGACAAAGAGAGAGACAGAGACAGAAAAACCGAGAGAGAGAGGGGGGGGGGGGTTGCGAAGAAGAGGCAGACAAGCAGACAGAGACAGGCAGAGAGAAACGAACAGAGAGAAAGAGGGACAAGGAGACAGAGAGAGACATAGGCATAGAGAAAAAGAGACAGCGACAGAGAGACAGAGAGAGAGAGGGGGGGGGGGGGGGGGGGACTGGAGTTGCTAGTGACTCACTGTATGTTAGCCAAAAGAAAAATAAAATACACACTGACACACGAGCAAGGGCAAGTAATTATAGAGTTTTTTGTTGTACAGGGGCCAAAACTCTGCTCTGGAATCCTATCTCAGCGGGTGAACTGTGGGCTATGTATATGTGTCTCCAAGACAATTTGTCTGTTTTTTTCGGGGGATATTTTGTCCAAATGTTGCAGCATTGACCTTATCTTCTGTATGCTCAGAAAGGGGACAGCGGCGGGAGGTGGGGGTGGGGAGGACAGAGGAAAAAGTAGAAAGAAGCAAGGTTGCAACCTGATTCTCCGTTATTTTCCTCTGCAAGAGAGAACACGGCTTTTTTGTAGAGCAAACTGAAGCCCTTGTTTTCTACACGCCCTTTTTAAAAGATCAGTGAGCTAGTTTACATCCACTTAGTTCAGGAAGTCTTGGATTTGAATCTTGGCAGCAGTTTCTGATGAATTAAGTCTGTGTTTGTTTAGTTTTATTTGCTTGTTTATTTGACTTTGCTTCGTTTTACAGTACACTACGTCAGCTAAACCTGCAATCTACCAATGCTTTATTTCCCTTAATATGTATACACGGGGGACGGATAGCCTAGTGGTCAGAACATTGCGCTGGCAATTTGAAGACACGGGTTCGAGTCCGGTCGAGGAGATTTTTCTCCTGGAGTTAACATCAGTGCCAACTCCACTCTCCCCAAAAGTCCGTCGGATGAGACTTTAAACCGAGGCCCCGTGTGCGAACACACGCAGAACATCTTGCGCACACGTTAAATCCTGTTCCGCTTTTCGTAAGAGTAGGCCATCGTGTGCCGATGGGAACAGATGACAGTATTTTTCAAAAACTGCATACACACGGAGACCGGATGAAAAAAAGCATATGATTGCTTATTCTGTTATCCTCGATATAAAAGAATAAATAAATAAATAAATAAACACACATGCAAAAGATCAAACATTCTCTACAAATGTAATATAAAATCATGCCAGTATCTGGTACATCATAAAAATACATATAAGCAGCATACAATACCATTCCCCACTTCCCAGAAAAGTCGTTAGTATGAGACTATAAACCGAAGCGCGTATACAAACGTCGGAACATCTTGCGCACACGTTAAGTCCTGTTCCGCGTTTCGAAGGTGTAGGCCATTGTGGGAACAGATGACAAACTTCACAAAACTGCATACACACGAGGACTGGACGTAGAAAATACACATGAGTGCTTACTCCATTATCCTCGAAATAAAAGAATATATAAGTACAATACAATACATTACAAACACTAACTTTACTTGAATAAGGAAAGACTTCACTACAAACTCCTTGCATGAATGGTACCGCCTGAACAAATCCAGAACAAAACTACAGCTAAAGTGTCCCCATACCATACTATATGTGGCATTGTTGGGGAGGCGAATTGTCAGGGACCTTGGCTTCTCTATGAGTTAACATCTTGAGAACAGCTCCCACCTCCTTTCCTGGTGTAGGGTCATTACAACTTGCTTGTTAGAGAATGAAGGAAGAGAGGACAGGATATACCGTCATCTGTGAATGAGCATGCCAGGGAAAAAAAAATTATAAGCAGTGCCCAGGGCAAGTGTCAAAAATTCTGACCAAGTCCATATAACTTTGGCCTCAACCCACGGGTAACCTTCATCCTTTTCTTTAAATCGTAGGCGGACAAGGAAGTTGTGTCAGTTTGCGATCACTCTCGTGCAGAAAATGTAAAAAAAAATCAACAAAAACCTTCAAAATGTGTGATGTTTTTCTTTCATTTTATTTGTCTCTCGTGTTTTAGTTCAAAGCATCATTAGGTAAACGAGTTTAACTTTCCAAGACTTGATTTTCTTTTTTGTGGATCATGCAAGATCAGATTTGAAATCTAACACCTGTCAAGAGATTTGAGGATATAGTTTTTTGCTTGTTGTATGGATCGTTAGACAGAGATAAAGTTTGCTAGACGTAGCGTGGTTTATATGTCTGGCTTGATGGAGCCCTACAGGCAGTAAGCTTAGTATGTGAGTCAGCAGGGCTGTAGGGTTTCCCTTCTTTACAACAATGACTGTGTATCCCTGGAATGTGTGGCATTACCGAGAATGTGCACATCAGGTATAAGATTATTGAGAACATCTCTCTCTCTGTGTCTCTCTTTCTGTCTGTCTTTGTCTGTCTTCTGTCCCTGTCTGTGTGTCTGTCTGTCTGTGTGTCTATCTGTCTGTGAGTCTGTCTGTCTGTCTCTGTCTGTGTCTGTCTGTCTCTGTCTGTGTCTGTCTCTCTGTCTCTCTCTCTGTCTCTCTCTGTCTCTGTCTCCATCTCTTTTCATCTCTCTTCTTCTCTTCGCGAGCATGCGTGTCTCTGTGCTTATATATAATTTTTTATAGATATATAGATATAGATATACATATGCATATATATACATATATATTTATATATGTAATATATATGTATAAACATATAATATATATATGAGCGTGCGTGCGTGCGTGTGTGTGTGTGCGTGCGCACGCGTGTGTGCACGCACGTGCGTGTGCGCGCGCGTGCGTGTGTGTGTGCACGTGTGTAAAATGGGAAAGTTTTCAAAGCACATCGCAGCTAGCAGCAAATGATTTAGTGCAGTCTTGTGCCAGCATTTCACTCTGTAGAACGGTATTGTTTGTCTGCAATTCCAGAAATACAGACATCCTCTGGCTGTTTTACGACAGATGCCCTGACTGACTAAGAGGATTGTGATAGCACTGTTTTCTACGAGGGCTGCGGGCCTTCTTTGTTGCGAGTGAGGAGAGAGTGGCTGCAAATACGTTGTAATCTGTGTTTAATCGCTTCGCCTTGGTAAAGTATTA
>JASPKP010003196.1:15000-20534 GCA_030674155.1 Stramonita haemastoma | reverse complement strand
TTAAAAGGGCCTTTTCTCCTACCCCCCTCTGTGTTTGGCCCCCCTTTTTCCGTGTTCAGTTCAGTAGTTCGTTGCTCACTCTTCTGTCTGTCTGTCTGCTCTCTCCTTCTGTCTGTCTCTCTCTCTCTCTCTCTCCCTCTCTTCTCTCTCCCTCCCTCTCTTCTCTCTCTCTCTCTCTCTCTCTCCTCTCTCTCTCTCTCCTCTCTCTCTCTCTCTCTCTCTCTCGTTTTACACAGAGTTCACTGAGGTCATTAATTTTGATCAGATATTGTTTAATTAATAATGTGATGATATTATGAGTCACGAATTTATCACAAGTCCTATTGGCACACCACACTACTCACTTTGTTCTCCTTTAAAAAAAATATTTTTTGTTCAGTTTCTGAGGTCGAGTGCTTTTCTCTAAAAGCTAGTCGCATGTGCATGCGGATGTGTGGGTATAGGCTTAAGTGGTGGAACTTTGGAGAGGGTCTAATCCAGTCATGTTGTTTATAGCTTGGGAGCGGATGGGAATCGTTTTTGGAAAACTATATTATGACTAAGACCCTACTTTCAGTCAGCTTCTTCCATCTCCATCACATTGCCTTAGTGCGTTGCTCGGTGTGTGTGTGTGGGGGGGGGGGGGGGGGGTGCGTGCGTGCGTGTGTGTGTTGTGTGTGTGTATGCGTGCGTGCGTGCGTGTGTTTAAATTTAAATCCGTTAATCCGTCGCATGTGCGTGAATGATTTGAATGTTAAGCGCTTTGATTTGTTTACTTTACCAGATTCAGCGCTATAAAAAAATCCATATTTTCATTATGATTAGTGTTTCTTTAACCTGTTTTTCACACATACGCACGCACCATGCACGCACGCAATCACATACACACACACACGCACGCACGCAATCATACACAAAAACGCGTGGGCGTGCACGCACGCACTCACACACACACACACACACACACACACACACACACACACACACACACACACACACACACAGCAACAACAACAGCAGCAGCAGCTTTTACACTCAACTATATATTCTAATTTTTCGACAGATAACTGAAAAAGGCCAAAAAATAGCTATAGCGCACATGCACATGTCTCTCATTTTTCCAAGTGTTAAGCTGTGAAATAATCACAGATTTCTGACGGAAAAGTGCATGCGTGAAAGGCTTATATATCTCAGTGTGTAAAACGATCAACATTTCTTTCACTCTATTATGATCTGTCACATAAAAAAAAATGAAGCAAGAATTGAATTGAAGGGGCAGAGGCACTGCTAACGTTACGCCCGCAGAATATCTTGCGCACACGATAAATCATGTTCCGCTTTTCGTAAGAGGAGGTCATTGTGTTTCAATGGGAACAGATGACACGATTTACAAAACTGCATACAGTCGAGGACTGGATGTAAAAAAAAAAAAAAAAAAAGCACACGAGTGCTTATTCCATTATCCTCGATATAAAAGAATAGATGATGATGATAGATGATGATGGTAGATGATGATGAGAAGCAACACTAGGTGCAGCCTCTCTCTCTCTCTCTCTCTCTCTCATCTCTCTCTCTCTCTCTCTCTCTCCTCTCTCTTCTCTCTCTCTCTCTCTCTCTCTTTCTTTCTTTCTTTCTTAGATAGCCACGTTTCCTCTTTCCTCCCGGATGCTATGGCCGCTTTTCTTCGAACGCTCAGACAGCAAGTATTGTAGTCTGTCTAATGAGCGAAAATACATTCCGCTGCCGATAGTTAATTCTGCGCCTGACAAATTAGGCCCAGCGCATCCGACTTCGTGCGTAGCGGGAGAAAATTATCCTTTAAGTCTTTCTGGAATACAGGCAGGACCAAGAGGGCAGACAATAGACAAGGAGGAGGTGACAGGAAGAAAAGAGAAAAGGCAGAAACAAAGACAGGGATAGAAAAGAGGGAATTTCTAGCACAGAATTTCTATGTTGTTGAAGTAAACTTATAGTCCTTTCCAGAATTTCTCTGATATCAGGACTGTGGACATAAGCCAGAAAGTCAGGAGGTCTTCCACTTCAGCACCTCGGGCCACCCCAAAAATGTCACAGTTCTGTTGAAGCAACAAGAAATTCTCCCGCGCAAGCACTGAAGTACTGCACGGGGATAATTATGGAGATAATTTCTTGGAGGTGGGAGTGCTATTTATATTGACAGGCCCCCGGCATCCCCACGGGGTAGGTACTATGGCTTCATGTTTAACTAAAAAAAAATAAACGCGAGTCGAGAAGGAAGCCTTGAAGTTAATTCCATTTACCCTGTGTTAGTTTACAGTACACACACACAGTTCCTAACTCACTAACCGATATATCCAAAATGCTTTTGTGTGGTCACTCCACTGACCTCTTAAATGAGGTCAACAGGTCAGTCTAAGGCCATGCCCTCTGCACTCTTAACAACCCCCCCCCCTCCCCCTCTCCCATCCTAAGCTCTTTTTTTTTTCTCTCTTCTCCCCTCTCCCAAAAAATCTCAACCCTCCTTTTTTTATTTTTTTAATCTATTTTTTAATATACTTTTCTCACTCCCTGTTCATTCCTTATCCACAGTGCAGGTTGGCAGTTCAAAACATAAACTGGGTCACTCCAGGGTGTCATTGTACACTATCTAAAGGAAGAGTGTTTTTGTCCTCAATTCGTCTGTTTTGAAAATGTAGGTATCTGGGGTAGGCTGTGAATCGTTTGGCTACAGAATCTCATCGTCGTCATGCTCAACAAATGCATCCTCGTCTTCACCATCTGCGTCATCATCACCATTTTCACCACTACATCAACATCACCATCATCCTCTCAACATCTGCATCATCGTCACCGTCATAATCCTTAACCTCTACATCACCATCTTCAATATCCATATCATCATCACTATCTTCAACATCTACGTAATCATCTTGCATCAGCATCATTGTCACCCTCGACTCATTAATATCTGTTTCATCGTCACGCCACCTTGTAACATCTGCATCATCCTTGATGTCATCATTTTCAGCATCTACATCGTCATCACCATAATCATTGTCGAATCTATATCGCCACTGCCATCACCATGTACAACATCCACATCATCTCCCCCACCATCATTTTCACCATACACATCATCACCATCATCATTTTTGTCAGCAGGTGGGGGGGGGGGGGGTAGAGAAGAGGGGAAAGAGAGAGAGGATGGGGGAGAGAGAGGATGAGGAGATAGAGAGAGGGGGTGGGGAGAAAGAAAGAGAGACTGACAGAGGGGGGAAAGAGAGGGGAGGGAGGGAGGGAGGGAGGGAGAGAGAGAGAGAGAGAGAGAGAGAGAGAGAGAGAGAGAGAGGAGAGAGAGAGAGAGAGAGAGAGAGAGAGAGGAGAGAGAGAGAGAGAGAGAGAGAGAGAGAGAGACACATAGTGGATGGAGGGTAGTGACAGACAGAGACAAATAACCAACAACTACAATGTCGTACATGGAAACACTATTCTGAGATTGCCCAGCGTACTCTCGTAGCGACAAGCGATCTCATAACGATAACCCTAGGAAACAAAACCAATAACCATGGACCTTAAGACAGTAGCTCATTCAATGACTAACAGACTGTAACCCCCTCCCTAGGTATGCCGGGGGCCTGTCAGTATAAACAGCATCCCCACCTTCTGGAAGTTCTGTACTTGGAATTGTTTCTGCCTTGTTCCTGCTCTTCTTGTCACCTCCTTCTTGTCTGTGTTTCCCCCCCACCCCCCACCCCCTGCCTTCCGGATTCATTCTCCAGCCTTTTTTTTTCAGAAACACCCAAAAGGTAGGAATTCTCTCCAACGCCGAAGTCGGATGTGCAGCGCCGAGCCTGACTTGTCAGGCACTTAACGGCAGCGCAACGCATTTTGTTCTCATATTATGACAAACAACAATAGGGCCTAGTTGCTGTCTGAGCGTTCGGCGAAGAAGCAGAATCTGTAACAGGATCCTACCAAAATGCATTGAGTGCCTATGAGTTAGGGGTGGGGGGGATGGAGAATTGGGAGGGGGGGAGGGTGTGTGGACAGAAAATTAGAGAAAGGGAGAGAGAGGAGTACAGATGTGAAAAAAACACACCACGGAGTAAAGCCAGCTATGCGCTGACGCTTTCCAAAACAAGGATAAAAATAATGATAAATGTACAGTAAATCCAAAACAAAGACAAAATGGTAAATTTACAGTTTATTACACAGACTGATCCACAGAAAAACCAAGACCTGGGAGTGAGGATAACACTTACGTTACAGACAGTGAGTGACATTAGGACTTCATGGTATGCTAAGGACAAGAAAGAGAAAGTATTTGTCTAATAGACTTGCTAGTTGGACAGTCAACGGATTTTTATGGACAACTAGCGTGGGGAAAAGGGGAAGGGAGAACGAAGAGTGACACTGAGAGAAGGAGAAGATTTGTGTGACGAATCCCCATTTAGGCCGCACACCAGCTTTCATTTTTCCCCATTCCCTATTGTTTTTCCTATCACCTCAAACACACATACAGCACTTGCCACTGTGTTCCCCGAAACAAAAACAACCCACTCTAATGTAAAAGACTATGTCCTGACACACAACTCATGTGATTTTGCACAAATTTGCTAATTAAAAAAAAAGAAGAAGAATTCCGCTCCCTAGCTAAAACTCCGAGGTTCAAAAATGGTGAGATTTTGCGTATGAAACCGGTTTTGCCTACCATTAAGGTAGCCACATTCCTACTTCATGAAAGTATGTTTTCATTTCTACAATTTTTCAGCAAACACTATTACCCTCCTTTCTCCAGGGTTTACTTACCACTGAGGTAGCCGCATTCCGACTTTGGAAAGTTAAAGTTAAGTTGGGTTTTAAAAAAAAATTTCAGCAAAGACTGTGTCCTCCTTCCTTTGTCCTTTGTTAGCCTCTCAACCACAACAGACATACGTGGGGTCATCAGCGAAGGAACATTAGGGTGATCCACTGTGGTTTCGAGGATCAATGAAACATTTTCTCTCCAAAAACGTAGGAGCTTTCTCGTGGCTACCTGGGCATCAGCCTATGTCCTCAGCCCCCCCAAAAAACAAAATTTACACGGTGCATTTTTTCTAGGATACTTTAAAAAAAAAAAAAAAAAAAAAAACGTTTTTAGAATGAACCTTTTTTTCTCCCGAGTAACACTCTTACAGAATTCAGTACTTAATCCAGAACACCCAGAATCTAAAACTGGAGTGTGGTCTCAGCTAGGCATACTTCCCATGCTTGCCTCATGCAATACCAACTTGTGGCGGTTGTGAGCCGGTATTGTTGCATATTAAGTCAGATACAGTCAGTATGATGCCGCGGCTAAATCAAGAACTGGTACCATGGTGAGAAAAGGTAGCGAGGGGAAGATTGAAGAATAATATTGAGAAAATTAGCTAGGTTATAATAGTATTAGTAACTGAATGAAAGAAAAGTTGGGAGAGAATGGTTAATGAGAGGAAACCAGATCCATGGGAGATATAGTGGAATTGGCAGAGACAGGTAAGAAAATACAAAGAGCTACAGAGAGGGTGGAGGGAGGGAGAGAGAAAGATAGACACAGA
>JASPKP010003196.1:0-7500 GCA_030674155.1 Stramonita haemastoma | reverse complement strand
GTCACGAAGAAGAGAATGACTGATACATTGAAAATGAAAATGAGCATGCAAAGCACAGAGATGTTCAGAACAGCGAAACGAGTTCTTAAGTTTACATACCATTTTTGATGATAGCCACACACAAGCAAGCAAGCAAACAAGCAAGCAAGCACGCACGCACGCACGCACGCACGCACGCACATACATACATACATACATACATACATACATACATACATACATACATACATACATACATACATACATACATACATACATACATACATACATACATACATACATACATACATACATACGTACATGCATACATGCATACATGCATACATGCACATACATACATACATGCATACATGCATACATGCACATACATACATACATACATACATACATACATACATACATACATACATACATACATACATACATACATACATGCATACATGCACACATGCACACATGCACACATGCATACATGCACATACATACATACATACATACATACATACATACATACATACATACATACATACATACATACATACATACATACATACATACATACATACATACATACATACACACACACACGCACGCACGTACGCATGGTTGCAAAATCTGCATTTTGTGCCCCCACGATCCGTGGGACTACGGGATAGGTGAAGGTAAAGGTGAAGGTTGGAGATAATGATAACAACTAGATGTGGGTGTGCTTTACAAAACAAACAAGGCGTTTTTATACTAAATAACACTTTAGATAAAGCGTAATGCATGTGTCCTGGTATTAGACGAAAATGGCTTTGCATTTTGAACAGGGGCGGGATAGCTCAGTGGTCAGAGCACTCACTCTCCCTAAGCTAAGGGTTTAAGCAGCGTTGAGCGTGGTTACCAAGTGGATGGGTGTAAAAACGTTTGGTTTCAGTACAGTCCCCCAGTTCACCCAGCTGTAAATGAGTACCTGCTTCTTTAGGGTCAGGGAAGGTAAAGCAGCGAGGAGGAGGAGATGGGCACCACCCTCAATATGCTGGCCCCTAGAGAAAAAAAAACTGAGGTTTCTGACACCTCGCTCCCCAACAAAAGCAGAGGTCATGGGAGCATCGTTACCCCTTTTTAACAGTCTTATCGGTGAGTTACTTCACCGAAAAAGATTGAAACTTGATGGGAAAAAGCCTGTTGGTATTTTTTCTATTATGCGGCTAGAGCTCTACTGTTCACCAAAGGTGACTGTTTGGGTATGCATCTGTTTTTGTCTGCCATTAAGGTAGCCTCACTCCGACTTCGGGGATCTTTTGGTGAGTGAATTTCTCTTACTTGGTGAAGGACAACGTAAGCAAAGAAAAAAGTACAAAATGATTGTAAAAGTAAGAAGACAAGCACGTTTAGAGATAGCAAAATTGTTTTGATGATAAAACCTGACGACATCTGGTAACTTATATGACACAACAAACTGAATGGTAACAGATGTCGAAAACCAACACTTTTTAAGTATCATTACACGGGAAAACACATGCGCGCCAGAGTGAACACACACATGCACGCACGCACACACACACACACACACACACACACACACACACACACACACACACACACACACACACACACACACACACACACACACACACACTTGTCAAGTGCACGATTTCTGACATACACAAGCAACGCCTGCCCTGTCAAGTACATTCACATTAACCTAGATACATAGTCTGTCGCTCTCCCTACATACGTTCGCATGTATACATAAGTTTATAGCATTAATTACATGACAAAAAAGAAAACTTATGCTGATGATACTCCCTACATACGTACGCATGTATACATAAGTTTACAGCATTAATTACATGACAAAAAAGAAAACCAACGCTGATGATAATCTGATACTAGGAAAGACAGCCTTTGAATGAGGATTATGGTGGCTTTTTTTTCCTGGACAATATCAGAAAGGAAAAGAATTCCACAGGAACATTCCAAAGAAACACGACTAGTCATGATTATATTTCTATATCAAGTCTAAGCTTAGTAGTATCAATCGGGCCTTCTTTTTTCTTTTTCTTTTGTTGGTGATTTTTTAAAGTGTGGAGGGGGTGAATTATTTTTCGTTTTTCTTTTGTGCTTAAGAAGCTAATTCAGATAGTTGACACAATACTGCCACAGGAACTTCTTGTATTCTGTTGTGTTATGTTGTATTGTTCTGAATAGTTATGTGTTAAACTGAGGGGAGGGTGTACTGTATTTGTGTTGCATTACAGTTTACAGTCAATGCATAATATCATATTGTTCTGTACTGTGTTGTTTTGCACTATACTGTACCGTAATGTATTATACTGTATATTGTACGTATCAAACAGTGACTGTAGATTTCTTGGCGTAAAAGTCTGGCCGCTCTCTCCGAGTTAGAGTGCATCACATCACACCGATGAAATCAAAATTTTCGGTAAAAGTTTACTAAGAACGACTCTGTTCTTGCCGTCGGTTCTTTTACGTGCGCTGAAATAAAATATCGATTACGAGACCTCGACGTACCGTCTCCTCACAGCTACCAATCAGACCACAACTCATGGTTAAGTGGATGAGGCAAAAGTCAGGCTTTAGACGGGTTGGGTTCCTCGAACTCTTACTTTGCAGACGCATGCATACATCCCAACCGGCCAGACAACTGACTGCCCATAAACGTCTGATCCTACAAACCAACGGTTGCAAATTTCCGTTGCCCGGCTGGAGCTCCGAAGTTCACCAATGGTGAGATTTTTGTGTATGCAATCTTTTTTTTTTTTTTTTGCCAGGGACAACTCTTGTTGCCTTGGGTTCTTTACGTTCTTTACGTTCTTTGGGTTCTGCACTGCCAGAAAGCTACACACTCAGTTTGTCCGATCATCCGAAAGACTAGTCCTCAGACCACCACTCAGAGTGTAGTGGATGGGGATAACATTTCCGGGCTCAAAGAACCAAGGATCGAACCCTCACTTCTCGCTTTCCAGAAAGGTGTGTTAGTTACCTCTACTGATCCGCTACCTTCTTGTTCATCCCCCATCCGCTACCTTCTGGTTCATCCCCCATCTACTACTTTCTAGTTCATCCACTAGGGTCTAGTTCATCCCCCATCCACTACCTTCTAGTTCATCCCCCATCCACTACCTTCTAGTTCATCCCCCATCCACTACCTTCTAGTTCAGTTCATCCCCCATCCACTACCTTCTAGTTCAGTTCATCCCCCATCCACTACCTTCTAGTTCATCCCCCATCCACTACCTTCTAGTTCAGTTCATCCCCCATCCACTACCTTCTAGTTCATCCCCCATCCACTACCTTCTAGTTCAGTTCATCCCCCATCCACTACCTTCTAGTTCATCCCCCATCCACTACCTTCTAGTTCAGTTCATCCCCCATCCACTACCTTCTAGTTCAGTTCATCCCCCATCCACTACCTTCTAGTTCATCCCCCATCCACTACCTTCTAGTTCAGTTCATCCCCCATCCACTACCTTCTAGTTCAGTTCATCCCCATCCACTACCTTCTAGTTCAGTTCATCCCCCATCCACTACCTTCTAGTTCAGTTCATCCCCCATCCACTACCTTCTAGTTCATCCCCCATCCACTACCTTCTAGTTCAGTTCATCCCCCATCCACTACCTTCTAATTCAGTTCATCCCCCATCCACTACCTTCTAGTTCATCCCCCATCCACTACCTTCTAGTTCAGTTCATCCCCCATCCACTACCTTCTAGTTCAGTTCATCCCTCTATCCACTACCTTCTAGTTCATCCCCCATCCACTACCTTCTAGTTCATCCCCCATCCACTACCTTCTAGTTCATCCCTCATCCACTACCTTCTAGTTCATCCCTCATCCACTACCTTCTAGTTCATCCCCCATCCACTACCTTCTAGTTAATCCCCCACCCACTACCTTCGAGTTAAGTTCATCCCCCATCCACTACCTTCTAGTTCATCCCCCATCCACTACCTTCTAGTTCATCCCCCACCCACTACCTTCTAGTTAATCCCCCATCCACTACCTTCTAGTTCATCCCCATCCACTACCTTCTAGTTCATCCCCATCCACTACCTTCTAGTTCATCCCCATCCACTACCTTCTAGTTCATCCCCATCCACTACCTTCTAGTTCATCCCCATCCACTACCTTCTAGTTCATCACCTTCCAGTTTATCAGTCCATTCATCCACGAAGTTGGAATGCGATTGCCTTCAGGGTAGGCAAAAACAAAACACCCCTCCCCAAAAAAACAACAACAACAACAACAACAACCAACAACCAAAAAACCAACCAAAACACACAAAAAACACCAAAAAGCACGGTCGCACACGCAAAATTTCACCGTTGGTGAACCTCGGAGATCTAGCCAAGGAACGAGAAAACAATCATTAATTTCTTTTTTTACATTAATTTTTACACCACTTTTAAAGTCACGGCAGACTTCTCTGTGTGAACTTTGGGCTGTTCTCCACGGGGACTGGAACTGTATTTGGTTCCCTGTCAGAGTTGCTCTTTTCTATAGAATTTTGCCAGTGACAACTCTCTTGTTGCCGTGGGTTCTTTACGTGGGTAAATAATCATGTGTAAAACACGGGACCTCGGTTTATCGTCTCTTCCGAAAGACTAGCACCCAGAACACCATCCATAGTCTAATGGATGGGGGGAAAGTTTTGGGCCCAAACAGGGATCAAACCACCGCTCACTTCCGACCCGGATATTTCGATTTCTAGGAAGGCGTGTTACGTCTAGACCACCGATCCACAAGGAAGTCCATTCGATGACCCTGGTGATGATAAGTGAAGAACGGAAAACCACAGTTTGTGATCCCCAGATCCCCACTGACCTCAGCTCACAGAAATCCTCCTACGAAATAATCCCCAACGGAAACAAACAACCGGAACTGTGGACCTACAGCATTCCAGAGGAGACAGAATGAACTGTTAATCAGGAATTAAGGTGGGAGGGTGGGAGGGTGGGGGGGATGAGATAGGTCTCGCTCGGGAGTTCGGTAAACAACTGAGGAGAGAGAGAGAGAGAGAGAGAGAGAGAGAGAGAGAGAGAGAGAGAGAGAGAGAGAGAGAGAGAGAGAGAGAGAGAGAGAGAGAGGGGGGGGGGGGATAGGGAGGGAGAGGGAGAGAGAGGGAGAGGGAGACGCTGTAACGCTTTAACAGCATTCAGGAGAGAGAGAGAGAGAGAGAGAGAGAGAGAGAGAGAGAGAGAGAGAGAGAGGAGAGAGAGAGAGAGAGAGAGAGAGGAGAGACAGACAGACAGACAGACAGACAGACAGACAGACAGACAGACAGACAGACAGACGGACAGACGGACGGACAGACAGACAGACAGACAGACAGACAGACAGACAGACAGACAGACAGACAGAGACATAGAGAGATAGAGAGATCTGATTCGATCTTCCGCCCATCACAGATGCCATATCGTAGCATTTCTAGATATCAGATTTTAAAAAAAACAACAACTGTGCAACTATCTATAAAATTATACAGATTACAAACAGGGTTTAAAACCATGTCTACTCTCCTTTCTTGTCGCAACACCCTGGTCAGTTGATCGGTAGTCTAGAGGTAAAGCAACTGCCTAGAAAACGAAAAGTCCGGGTCAGAGTGTGCGGTGGTTCGAATCCCGTTTGGGCCGAAAACTTTCCCCCCATCCATTAGACTACGAGTGGTGATCTGGGTACTGGTCTTTCAGATGAGACGATAAAACGAAGTCCCGTGTGTTACACATCATTATTTAGCGACGAAAAAGAACCCACGGCAACAAGGAGGTTGTCCCTGGCGAAATTCTGTAGAAAAAGCCACTCTGATAGGAAAACAAACATAGTTACACACAAGAAAAACAAAGAAAAAAAGTGGCGCTGCACTTGCGGCAACGCACTCTCTCTGAACGTGGGAGGCAGCTCGAACTTCACGCAGAGAAATCTGTCGTGGCACACAGTGGTATAAAATATGTTAAAATATTAATAAGGGTCAAGCCCGGACGGTGTTGGAGAACGACATAAAGGACACCAAATGAGATACAAGCAAAGCCAGATTTCTGAAAAGCAACTTTGTTCGTGGCAACCAACGATGACGTCTCCACTCATATCAAACGGAAAATGCCAGACTGCTTCCTGCGAAACCATCGGTTTTCATGGTAACCAATTATGATCAGTATCTCAATCCAACCAACACGGATATTTTTGCCTGATTCTGTGTGTGTGTGTGTGGTGTGTGTGTGTGTGTGTGTGTGTGTGTGTGTGTGTGTGTGTGTGTGTGTGTGTGTGTATTGTGTGTGTGTGTGTGAGTGAGTGAGTGTGTGTGTGTTTATTTTTATTTATTTTTATTTATTTATTTTATTCTTTTATATCGAGGATAACAGAATAAGCAATCATGTGCTTTTTTTCATCCGGTCCCCGTGTGTAAGCAGTTTTGTAAATATTGTCATCTGTTCCCACCGGCACACGATGGCCTACTCTTACGAAAAGCGGAACAGGATTTAACGTGTGCGCAAGATGTTCTGCATGCGTTCGCACACGGTGCCTCAGTTTAAAGTCTCATCCGAAGGACTTTTTGTGTGTGTGTGTGTGTGTGTGTGTATGTGTGTGTGTGTGTGTGTGTGTGTGTGTGTGTGTGTGTGTGTGTGTGTGTGTGTGTGTGTGTGTGTGTTGTGTGTGCACGCGCTGGACGAAAACAACGTATCAACCCCTTCCCTCCCGCACCCCCCCCCCTTCTCCTCCCCGCGAAATTCAGATGGGACTTTCCCGTCCACAAAAAGAAGATGGGACTTTTGCCTTCACAAAATTAAGACACAAAACGTCCGGCCTGGAGGGAGGGAAGAGTGAGAAGAATGAATAAAGAAGAGGAGAAAAGAGGAGGAGGAGGAGGAGAAGGAGGAGGAGGAGGAGGAGAGAAAAGAGGAGGAGGGAAAAAATCCTCCAACATGAGGAGTGGCAAAGAGGGGGACAGTGGACTGAATAACAGGACAAGGAGGAGAGGGGGGAAGGGGACTGAAAGAAGGAGGACAACATGACGAGAAAGGGGAAGTGGTGGAGGAGGGGGAGGGGGGAGGAGGGAGAGCAGTAACATACGTCAACT
This sequence comes from Stramonita haemastoma, assembly GCA_030674155.1. Lineage (NCBI taxonomy): Eukaryota > Metazoa > Mollusca > Gastropoda > Neogastropoda > Muricidae > Stramonita > Stramonita haemastoma. The sequence continues at coordinate 415 of JASPKP010003196.1, read as the reverse complement.
CCGGTTGACATCTGCCAACACGAGTCTATTATAACGCACACTCTCTCGTTCTCTCACTCACATACACTCTCTGTCTCAGTCGCACTCGCTCGCACACACGTTGACACTGTACTGTAGTCTACTGGTGTCCGATTCCTTTTAACTTTGTGCCACAGGTGAGTTAAAAAGTATGTCTCTCTCTGTGTCTCTGTCTCTCTCACTCTTGATTTTGATCAATTCTCTCTCTCTCTCTCTCTCTCTCTCTCTCTCTCTCTCTCTCTCTCTCTCTCTCTCTCTCTCTCTCTCACTCTTGATTTTGATAAATTCTCTCTCTCTCTCTCTCTCTCTCTCTCTCTCTCTCTCTCTCTCTCTCTCTCTCTCTCTCTCTCTCTCTCCGTTGTTATTGCTGTTGTTGTTGTTGTGGAGAAGGGAAAAA
>JASPKP010003195.1:0-10000 GCA_030674155.1 Stramonita haemastoma | reverse complement strand
ATGTGAAACGCCACGGCCAGCGACAGAGAAGACGTGAGAGGGTGAACGCGAGTGTCTGACCTGCCCAGCGTGTGTGGCTCGTTCTGGATCAGCACGATCATTCAGGACCGCCTCTACTGTCGAAGAATCTTCCTCACCTGCTGTAGATGCAGCCCTGCAGATTCCTCCTGTAGCACCGGAGCCTTCTGCTGCTGCTGCCACAGCTGACCTGGCGGGAACATCATCCCCAGCGGAGAGGAGTGATGAGGCGTTCTGGTTTCCCAGGGTCAGACTGGGGGAGGTGGTGGGGTCACCAGGCAGTGTCCCTGACCTTGGTGGGTCAGATTCCATCTCAGCCGGGGTGCTGTTAGCGTTGTGGACAGCAGCAGCAGCAGCAGTGTCGGTTTCTCCTGCGTCAGGCGCACTGTCCATGTCCATGTCAGCACCTGGTGCGACACCTGAGCTTTGAGAAGGATTCATTAGAGAGGTGGTAAGGTGACCTTTTGTAGCAGTCGTCTGGGAAAAAGCTCAGGCACTGAAGTTGGAGTGGATGGAAGACTTAACGCAGTCAAGTATTTCTGGTGAGCAAGGTGGTTTTTTTTTTTTTTTTTTTTTTTTTTTTTTTGCTGTGTATCCTTTTTTTGTATTCTTTGCCACTTTACGCTTTTTGACCTAGTCCACTGAGTATGGGTAGCTTGGATCCCTTTTGATGTAGAATCTTTTTTTGTCGTCTGAAGAGGAATGCCCCCTTTCCTCCCCACCCCCACACCTCCAACCCCAAGACGTGATAACAGGGACGTTAGCCAAATTCAAACCAAGTGGCTAGCTGATGTTTTTTTTTTTTTTTTCTCTCTCCAGCTTCCAACTTCGATAAGATTATTCTGAAGGAGGATAGGGGGACAGTTTTCCTTTTGTGTTGTTGTTTTGAACAGATTTTTCCAAATCTTAGGAAAAAAAAAACGTTGATAATTTTACACGAGGCTTGAAATGTTCTAGCTTACAAAAAACATCACCGTATCAACTCAGATACCAGATATGACAAAAGTAAAATCCTGCTTCGAGTAATGCCTGCACAGAGTAAGAGTCAAGCAAGCATCTAAAATAAAAAACAAACAAAAACAACAAAACACAACAATCCCTCCCCAAAAATCCAAGATGGTGATTCAAATTTTTAAAAAGAACTAACGAACTCAATCCCTCCAAAACATTTCATAACGTGTCAGTAGAACCCAAACACAGAAACTCAAGTTACAGAGAGGTGAGCTCTACTAGGGAAGCTGACACACACACACACACACACACACACAAACCCCCACCAGCAGCGGGAGATAAAAACAAAGCGCCCTGGGCAGTAGAAGCGTTCACCCTGGAGGAAAGTCTCTGGGTCGAGGTGTGGAGATGGTGGTGATGAGGGAAAGAAGGGGGGCAAAGTGAGGCACACTGTACATGGAGGGGTGAAGGCAGGTGACCAAGAGACTGAGGGCCATCCCACCGCGTGTTAGGGATGGAGGATGTGATCTTCTGCTCCTTCTCCTCCGGGGATGATATGACCTTCTTCTTCTCCTCCTCCTTACTCTTTCTTCTTCTTCGTACCCGTGGAGCCAAAGGACAGGCTGAGGTGTCTGGAATCAAAATAATAATAATAATAACACATGGAATTTGTATAGCGCTATATCTCGTAATCCTCGTGCAGTACCTGGGAAGTTTGCTAAGCAAGCTGAGAATAGGACTGCTATTCCCTGCCAGGCATGTCGTAAAAGGCGACTAAGGAGGGTCTCACTTGTCAGGTCAGGCTTGCCTGCTACCAGTAATCCATGCTAAACTGGTACTACCTGTCGTATGTGGGGGAAGCACACCCCAACAGAAAAAAGCCTGGCCCTCCAGGTTGGGGGTTGGGCACAGGGCCAACAACCCTGTCTGGTAAAAAACAGTATGTTACAGAAACAGCAACAAAGAAAACTACTACTTCTGTGTGTGAGGGGCCTTCCGAGCCCAGTGAGGCTCGAATGAATGCTGGTGGCCAAAGCCGAGAGGACGTTGCCAGCAGGATAAGGATGGACCTGAACACCACCAAAACCAAGATCAGACTAGGACATTGGAATGTAATAACAATGTATGAAACAGGCAAGCTGGCACAAGTAACATCAGAAATGAGACGATTCAAGCTTCATGTCCTAGGTGTGAGTGAGAGCAGATGGACTGGATCTGGGAGGATGAAAACCACCACTGGAGAAACCGTCCTCTACTCTGGGAGAGACGACAATATGCACCACGAGGGAGTTGCCATTATCCTCAAGAAAGGTGTAGAGCGATGTCTGCTAGAATGGAAGCCAGTAAACAACAGACTTATGAGTGCAAGATTGAAGGGCAGGCACATCAACATCTTCATCATTCAGTGCTACGCACCAACCAACGACGGTAGCAAAGAAGACAAAGACAATTTCTACAGCCAGCTCCAGACAGAGACAGAAAAACCCCACGGCACGACCTTCTAGTCATCATGGGGATCTGAACGCTAAGGTCGGAAATGACAACACCGACTATGAACGAGTCATGGGGAAGCATGGTATGGGGACCAGGAATGACAATGGAGAGAGACTGGTAGAGTTCTGTGCCATGAACATCCTGGTGATAGGAGGGACCCTCTTCACGCACCGCGACATCCACAAGCTGACCTGGAACTCGCCAAATGGAAGAGACAGGAACCAGATTGACCACTTGATGATCAACGGTGTATAGCGACACTCCCCTCTGGACGTGAAGACCATGGGCAGTGCGGACGTCGGAAGTGACCATCACCTCGTGACAGCAACCATCCAGACAAAGTTGAAGAAGACTGAAGCCAGGCCAGCCACTCAGTTACGCTTTGACACCCAGCGACTGAGAAACAACACCATAAAGGCTGACTTTGTGACCTAAGGAACAGATTTCAGACCTTACAAGACCTGACAGATCAACAGGACATTGACTCAACATGGAAGCATATTGCCACGATATACACAGAGAGCAGCAAGTCGACGTTAGGCCACCGAAAGAAGAAGACAAATAAAGGCTGGATCCAGCAGGAGACGTTAGATGCCATTGAGGAGAGAAGACAGATCAAGAAAAGAATGCTGCAGACAAAATCCCCACGACTGCAAGAGAGACAAGAAGAGATGTATAGAGAGGCTAACAAGAAAGTGAAGAGACTTGCACGCCGCGATAAGAGAGATGCCATGGACCAACTTGCAGCTGAAGCGGAGGAAGCGGCAGCAAAAGGGAAGCAGGGAAGAGTCTTCAGGATCACAAAGCAAGTGTGTGGCAAGTTCAAGGGGAGCACAGGGGGCCCAGTCAGGGACAAACAGGGAAAACTGCTGACAACTGAGAAAGAAGAAGAAAATAGATGGACCGAACACTTCTGGGAAGTTTTCAATTGACCATCTCCTGAAGAGACAACGGACATTCCAGAAGCTGCAGAAGACCTGGACATTGACACTGACCCTCCGTCAAAAAGAAGAAATAGTGGCTGCGATTAAGACACTCAAAAATGGCGTCGCCAGGCTAGGACAACCTTGATGCAGAACTGTTCAAGGCCGATCCTGAGCTGGCAGTGACCATTCTTCAGCCACTGTTCACAGCCATAATGGAGGGGGGAAAAGTACCTGATGACTGGACCAAAGGGGTAATTGTCAAGATCCCCAAGAAAGGAGCCCTGAACGACTGCAACTTCTGGAGAGGAATCACTCTTCTGTCAGTGCCAAGCAAGATACTGGCCAAGGTCATTATCAGAAGAATGTCAGATGCTGTAGACAAGTCATTGAGAAAAGAACAAGCAGGGTTCAGAAAACAAAGAAGTTGTACTAATCAGATCTTCGCACTACGTACCATCATTGAACAGTGCACCGAGTGGCGAAGGCAACTATATGTGAACTTCGTTGATTTTGAAAAGGCCTTTGACAGTATTCACAGGGACAGCCTTTGGAACATCCTACGACACTATGGCATTCCATCCAAGCTGGTAAACCTGATTAAGAGCTTCTATAACAACTTCAGATGCTCAGTAGGCCTAGTGACACACTCTTTGAAGCCAAGACAGGTGTAAGACAATGATGTGTAATGTCAGTTCTCTTCAATCTTGTCATTGATTGGCAGGCAACAGAAGACACTCCAAGAGGGATCAGATGGAACCTCTTCTCAACTCTTGATGACTTGGACTTTGCAGATGACCTGGCGCTACTATCCCCCACACACCAGCATATACAGGACAAGACCAGCAGACTTCAAACCTTCGGAGGGGCTGGTGGGGCTACGAATCAGCACCAAGAAGACAGAGACAATGACGCTAAATGTTAAAACACCAGCCCCTGTGAAAGTAAATGGAACAGACTTACGCCAGGCGGACAAATTCACATATCTGGGCAGCATCATCAGACCTGAGGGCGGCTCCAAAGAAGATATCCACAGCAGACTGGGAAAGGCCAGGACTGTGTTTAGGGAGATGAACAACATCTGGAGATCTCCACAGTACAGCACCAACACTAAGCTGAAGTTGTACCAGAGCTGTGTTGTGTCTACACTCCTGTATGGATCTGAATGTTGGAGGATGACCGAGACGGATCTTGTCAAACTTAGATCCTTCCACATCACCTGCCTCCGGAGAATCCTCCGAATCTTTTGGCCAGAAAAGATTTCCAATGAAGATCTACTGAGGAAATGCAACCAAACGGACATGGGCACCATCATTAGCAAACGAAGATGGAGATGGATTAGGCATATACTCCGAGGAGACACACAATCTATCGCAAGAACAGCACTGCACTGGACCCCAGACGGCAAGAGAAAGAGAGGAAGACCAAGAACAATATGGAGGAGGACATTGGAATGTGAGATGGAAGCCATGCAACACTCTTGGAGTTCATTGACCAGGCTGGCCCAGGATAGGCAGGGGTGGAAAGTCTTTGTTGCTGCCCTACACACCACTGGGTGTAAAGGATGATGATGATGATGATATCTCGTAAAAACAAATCAAAGCGCTTGCATTCGACCTATACAACACACAAGCAATCAATAACAATTTACAGTTTCAGCAAATTCGAATGTACACACACACACACACACGCACGCACGCACGCACACACACACACACACACACACACACACAACACACACACACACGTGCGCTCGCGCACGCGCGCACGCACACACGCACGCAAACAACAGGAAGATGCTTTTACTGAACTGTGCCTTGTTTTTAGCTCGGACTGGGTTTACAATCAGGGGACGAGATAGCCTAGTGGTCAGAATATTGCGCTCGCAATTTGACAACCCGAGTTCGATTCCCCGTTCGAGGGAATTTTTTCCCCCTGGAGTTGACATCAGTGCTGATTCCACTCTCCCCAAAAATCCTTCGGATAAGACTGTAAACCGAGGCCCCGTGTGCGAACGCATGCACAGCATCCTGCGCACACGTTAAATCCTGTTCCGCTTTTCGTAAGAGTAGGCCATCGTGTGCCGGTGGGAACAGATGACAAGATTTACCAAACTGCATACACACGGGGACTGGACGAAAAAAGCACTTGAGTGCTTACTCTATTATCCTCGATATAAAAGAATACATTAATAAATAAATAAACAGAGCTCTGTGGCCTTTTCGGCACACACAGAGAGGGCAGGCAGTGTGTGTGTGTGTGTGTGTGTGTGTGTGTGTGTGTGTGTGTGTGTGTGTGTGTGTGTGTGTGTGTGTATGTATGTGTGTGTGTGTGTGTGTGTGCGTGCGTGCGTGTGTGTATGAGAGAGTGAGTGTGTGTGTATATGTGTGAGTGCGTGCGTGCGTGCGTGCGTTTGTGTGTACGTGCATGCGTTTGTGTAATGCTGACATACAAAGATACATACATATATACATACATATATATATATAAATACACATACACACATATATACATATATACATACCTATACACCTACATACCTACTTACACACATACACACATATATACATACATGTCAAGGCAAAGCAAACTTTCATTTTGAGGATAATGGATAAAACACTCGTGTGCTCTTTTACATCCAGTCCCCATGCACACACACAACATGCACACACACAGGCACAGGCACAGGCACAGACACAGACACACATACATACATACATACATACATACATACATACATACATACATACATACATACATACATACATACACACATACACACATTACATACATACATACATACATACATACATACATACATACATACATACATACATACATACATACACACATACTCACACACAACCAACACAACACACACACACACACACACACACACACACACACACACACACACCACACACACACACACACACGGCATTTGCACACACACACACACACACACATACACACACACACACACACATACACACACACACACACACACACACACACCACACACACACACACACACACACACACACACACACACACACACACACACACACACCACACACAGACTCATACATACACGAGCAGGCGATAACAAGATCTCCGCGGAGAAAGTCTCACCCTTTATGTAGAGAAACTCCAGACCGTATGTAACGTGGTTGCCACTCCACTCCACTCTCTCCACTTCAACTGCAACACAACACAGTGCCACGTAAGGTAAGGTAAAGGTGTCCCATAACCTAGGCGGTCGTTTTATTTATTTATTTATTTATTTATTTATTTATTTATTTATTCTTTTATATCGAGGATAACAGAATAAGCAATCATGTGCTTTTTTCACCCGGTCCCCGTGTGTATGCAGTTTTGTAAATATTGTCATCTGTTCCCACCGGCACACGATGGCCTACTCTTACGAAAAGCGGAACAGGATTTAACGTGTGCGCAAGATGTTCTGCGTGCGTACGCACACGGGGCCTCGGTTTATAGTCTCATCCGAAGGACTTTTGGGGAGAGTGGAGTCAGCACTGATGTTAACTCCAGGAAGAAAATTTCCTCGACCGGACTCGAACCCGGGTCGTCAAATTGCCAGCGCAATGTTCTGAGTCGGGGAGCGAGGCATCAGAGACCTCAGCTTTTCTAGGGGCCAGCATATTGAGGGCGGCGCCCATCTTGTCTCCGTCACTGCTTTACCTTCCCTGACCCCAAAGAGGGCAGGTGTCCATTTACAGCTGGGGGAAATGTACTGAAGCCAAGGCGGGAAAACGGTCACCCATCCAACTGGTTCCCACACTCCACGCTGCTTAACTTGACTTGGGGAAAGCGAACGCTCTGAGAACTGAGCTATCCCGCCCACAGTGTAAGACACTACAAAATTAAAGCCCCCCAATTGTTATGTAATGAGGACATCGGTTTTGAATACCACTACTGATTCGAGTCTTAGTAAATGGAAACTGTGTGCATTCCTTTTGTGTTCAGAGCCAAACACGACACACTGAAATGTCACAAAAGGCCTATAAATTGAAACCCAACACCTCCGATGCATTCTTCAAATCTTCTCAGTTGGAAAAAACTCCGATGAGTCCTAAATTCTAAGTTATAATTATATCAACATTATGAACAACAGAACCGGTTGGTTATCCTACCATTAAATTCTGGTTTGAGTTCTATTTTTGTCACAGCGGCTTTCTGGTTTTGTGATAATCCTATTGATTAATTAATTGGTTAATTAATCAATTAGTTTAATTAATCTATTTATTCTTTTATGTCGCGGATAATGAAAAAAGCACTCATGTGCTTTTTTTATTTTTTACATCCAGTCCCTGTGTGTATGCCATTTTGCAAATTTTTCTCATCTATTCCCACCGGCACACACTGGCCTACTCTTCCGAAAAGCGGAACGGGTTTTAACCTGTGTGCAAGATGTTCTGTGAGCGTTCGCACGCAAGACCTCGGATTATAGTCTCAACCGAAGGGCTTTTTATATTATAGTCTCATCCGAAGGGAAACATTATTATCATTTCAAATCCTCTAAATCGGAGTTTTCCGGTCCTAAATTCTAGTCATAATCATATCAACATTATGTTTAACACAGTCTATTTCCGTATCTCTCCTGGGATGAGGAATATTTATATTCATGGACTTGTAGTTCTATTACTGCCAAAGTGTTTAACCTCTGTGTGTGTGTGTGTGTGGTGTGTGTGTGTGTGTGTGTGTGTGTGTGTTGTGTGTGGTGTGTGTGTGTGTTGTGTGTGTGTGTGGGTGTGTGTGTGTGTGTGTGTACATTGGCTTCGTTAAAAATCTAAATTGTTGTTGGCTGCATGTGCAAGAATTGGTTGAATGCAAGCGCTTTGATTTGTTTTGCAAGATATAGCGCTATATCAACTCCATTTATTATTATTATTATTACTATCACTGAAGCTTTCTGGTTTTGTGATAATCTTATTAATTAATAAATTGATTAATCTATTTATTCTCTACTACATCGAAGATAATGAAAAAAGCACTCATGTGCTTTTAAATTTTTTTTTTACATCCAGTCCCTGTGTGTATGCTGTTTTGCAAAATTTTTCTCATCCATTCCCACCGGTACACACTGGCCTACTCTTCCGAAAAGCGGAACGGGTTTAAACGTGTGTGCAAGATGTTCTGCGTGTGTGTTTGCACACAAGACTTTGGTTTGTAGTCTCAACCGAAGGGCTTTTTATATTATAGTCTCATCCGAGGGAAAACATTATATCATTTCAGATCCTCTAAATCGAAACTCCAATGTGTCCTAATTTCAAGTTATAATTCAGTTCCTCGAAATCGAAAAACTCTGATGGGTCCTAAATTCTAGTCATAATTATATCAACATTATGTTCAACAGCTTATTACCCTTTCACTCCTGGGGTGAGGCATATTTACAATCATGCACTTGTAGCTGTCAATGGGTACTTACCCTCTTTAGGGTCAGGGAAGGTAAATCAGCGAGGGAGAGGAGATGGGCGCTGCCCTCAATATGCTGGCCCCTAGAGAAGCTGGTCTCTTGACGTCTTGCTCCCCTACGACCACACAGGTTATGGGACACCTTTATACCTTTTTACCTTTTTTACTTGTAGCTCTATTATTGTCACAGTGTTTTTCTGATTTTGTGATAATCCTACACGTGTGTAAATTCGATAATTGATGTCATGGGCGTAACATCAGGCAAAAAGACACACAACAGAAATCAATAATCATGGAGGGCTACCACAGAGAACTACATTCTACAGTGTGTGGTGTGTGTGTGTGTGTGTGTGTTGTGTGTGTGTGTGTGTGTGTGTGTGTGTGTGTGTGTGTGTGTGGTATAATAATAATAATACATGGAATTTATATAGCGCTATATCTTGTAAAAACAAATCAAAGCGCTTATGTGTATGTGTGTGAATAAACAATGCCTAGGTTATTTGGTACTCTCCCCCTCCTCTCCCCCTGTGGGGGGATCTCGGGGGGGGGGGGTCTAGTCTGTCAGTATAAATAGCACCCCCACCTTCTGGAAATTCTTTTCCCTCTTTTCTATCCCTCTCTTTGTTTCTTCCTTCTTCCTTTTCTTCCTGTCAAAATCTTGTTGTTCTATTTTCTGACTTCTTGATCCATTCTCTTACCTTTCTTTTCCCCCCCCACAGAAAGACTTGAAATATGACATTTTCTTTCTCATGCCGATTCGACGTCGGGTGAGCTGTGCCCAAACTTGTCAGGCGCTTAACGGCAGCGTAACGCCACACCGCTCATAATTATGACAAGACAACAATAGTTGCCGTCAGAGCGTTTCACGAAAAAGGTAAAAGGTTTGCTAACTGAAAGGTGGCTGATTCAATGGGCCAAAGACGTGGAAGACGGCATGACTTATAGCTGCTACAGTCTATCTCTGTCTATTCATCGCCAGTCGGCAGGATAAAAGAGAAGACGATTACAATGAGAGTCTTGTAATCAGTGTATCGAGTAACTGATTGATTGACAGGAGGTCAAAGTTACCTCGTTCACTGAGCGAAGGTGTGCCTGTGCCAGCCCACAAGCTACCAAGCGTGTGAACGCATGTGCGCGTGTGCATGCACACACACACATATCCACCCCCTCTTTTCTCT
>JASPKP010000320.1:50000-53096 GCA_030674155.1 Stramonita haemastoma | reverse complement strand
TTTCTTTCCCCTAATTAGGGAAGGGCGGATAAAAAAGAATTGTAAATGCTTACTTTTGTACCCTTGAAAAATAAAGATATTAATTCTTCATTTCTCCTCAAGTTGGAAAGTGAAACAAACTAATAACTACTAAAGTAATTACTATATTGATTTAAAAATGTGTGGCCAAGAATCTACCTCAGTATCGATACTCTGGCGTCTGAGAGAGGAAAGAGGGAGAGGGGACAAAGACCAAAGACAGACAGAGGAGGGACAGAGAGGAGTAGAGGGACGGGAGTAACAGAGAGACACAGAGAGAAACAGAGACCAGACATAAGGGGACAGAGAACAGACAGAGAGAGAGGGACAGAAAGAGAGAGAGGGAGGAGAGAGAGAGAGAGGGAGAGGGAGGAGGAGGAGAGAGAGAGAGAGGAGAGAGAGGGGGGAGAGAGAGGAGGAGAGAGAGAGAAGAGACAGACAGACAGACGACAGACAGAAAGAGACAGGACAGAGACAGAGACAGAGAGACGAGACAGAGAGACAGAGAGAGACAGGAGAGCCCAGAGGGAGTTTTGTTTATTTGTTAGAGTTTATTTTCTCGGTCTAACTAGATACGCAACCGGGTTTTCCCCACTATGAAGGTAACTGCATTCCGACTTCGGGGATGACGTCCAAACACAGCACCAGTGTGCAAATTGTCTAAATTTTGTCACTGTTCCTCCGGCACGCAATGCCTACTCTTCCAAAAGTTAGAACGAATTTTATGGGTTTTTTGGCGCAGATGTTCTGCGTTGCGTTCGCAAACGGTACCTCGGCTTGTAGTTTCTTTGGAAAGACTGTGGGGAAGTGGAGTCAGTACTGATGCGACCTGCAGGAGAAAAGTCCGCTGGAACAGGTGTGCGCTCGCAGGGGTGGCTCGAACTTTGGTAGTCAGACGGGAGAGCGTTAGCTCTAACCATAGGTCTAGGCTGTTATTTGGGTTTTACTCTGTATATGTAACCACAGGGAAGATGGGAGAAAAGGGAAAGGGGGGGGGGGGGGGGGGGGGAAGGAGGTTGGTTTAAAGGGGGGGGGGGAAGGGTACTTCTTAGGCTTAAGTTACTCGCAAGATCATTTAATGAATGACCTGTGCGGTATGATGTTAGGCCAACCTAAAGGGTGAGGTTAAAGCTAACAATCATTGTCGACAGTATCGTACGACGCGTAAGAAAAAAAAAATCTTTGGACTTAACTTTTACCCATTGAATGAAGGAAATATATATATATATATATATATATATATATATATTATATATTTTATATTGCCTTCATTCATATATATATATAAAATATATATTATATATATATTTTATATATTTTATATATTATTTATATATATATAAAATATATATATTAATATTGCCTTCATTTCAATGGATAAAAGTTAAGTCCAAAAAGATTTATTTTATATTTATATATATTATATTTATTTATATCTAATTATTTCTTTTTATCTATATTATATATATGTGCCTTTTCTGTCTGTCTGTATGTCTTTCTGTCTCTTTTGTCTGTCTCTGTCTGTGTCTGTCTGTTGTCTGTCTGTTGTCTGTCTGTCTGTCTGTCTGTCTGTCTGTTGTCTGTCTGTCTGTCTGTCTGTCTGTCTGTCTGTCTGTTGTCTGTCTGTCTTCTCTCTCTCTCTCTCTCTCTCTCTCTCTCTCTCTCTTTTCTCTCTCTCTCTCTCTCTCTCTCTCTCTCTCTCTCTTCTCTCTCTCTCTCTTCTCTTCTCTCTCTTTTCTCTCTCAGTATTCTGTATGACACATAGCCGAATTTCACAATCAAATTTCTGAATTTCGCCAGTCGCATCAGACACATGTGTGAAAACCACTGGTGTTTTAAAACAGTCCTTACACAGACAAGTATTAGAAGTATGCAATTATATTTTTCATTTATCTATTTTATGTTTTTATTACAAAGAAAAGGATTCACGCGCTTTTTTGTTTTTACATCCAATCCGTGGTATGCAGTTTTATGAATTTTGTCATCCGTTCCCAAACCCGGCACACAATGACCTACTCTTTCGAAAGCGGAACGGGTTTAACGTGTTTTGCGAGATTCTCTGCGTGCGTTCGCGACAGGATGTCGGTTATATTCTCAAAGAATTGATTAGCACCTTAAGGTTTCGGACAGGTGAGATGGATGGATGGATGGATGGATAAGCTGAAAGGGCCCAAATTTTTCTTAATTAACTGGTTCTCCCTCCTTACTGTGTAATTGGGTTTGGTCCCAAGGGGAAGATGACGCATTGGCGGAAACAGCTGAACATTTTAGGCATGTCTGAGAAAAGTTAGCCTGATCAGGCAATTTCAGCTGTGATTTAAAAGGTTTACTTTCTCTTTGTGTTGTCGTCTGTGTGTCTGCCCGTCTTTATCTCTGTCTTTTTCTGTATGCATGTTTGCCCGTCTGTCTGTCTGTTGTCTGTCCCTCTGTCTGTCTATCTGTCTCTCTATTTCAGAGAGAGAAGAAAGCGTCCCTTGTACAAAACACACACATAGATAAATGATAGATACATCCATCCTTTCCCAACTTCGGCATAGGCTAGAGAATAAATTGGTATCTTTTAAGTCTTTCTGGAGAAAAACAACAAGACTGGATCAAGAAGGCAAAATACAGACCAAAAAAAGGAGGTGGGCAGGATGAAGAAAAAGAAACTAGACAGAAACTACAAAGGGAGGGTTTGGAAAAGAGAAAATTCCTAGCACAGAATTTCCAGAAAGTAGGGATGCTGCTATCTATACTGACAGACCCCCAGGCTTTCCCCAAGGTGGAGGGGGCTGGGGAGGGGGGGGGGGGGGGGGGGGTTCACTGTGTCCGACAGCTGGGATGAATAATGCCAAGGCCGTTTTGTACATAGATGTCTACCGAGGCTAGTGATACTGCCATGATAATACATGTGTGGGACACGTGTACTGCTCTGTTAGAGTGTACGGTTGTGTTGTGTGTGTGTGTGTGTGTGTGTGTGTGTGTGTGTGTGTGTGTGTGTGGTGTGTGTGTGTGTGTGTGTGTGTGTGTGTGTGTGTGTTGGTTTCTTTGGGTTTTTTTGTTCGTTTGTTTTGAAAAGCGTTATGTCTAATCTTC
>JASPKP010000320.1:35000-47500 GCA_030674155.1 Stramonita haemastoma | reverse complement strand
CCGTTTGACGAAAAAATCGAACTGAATGTCAAATCATTCGGATGTGACTAGAAATCGAGGCCCCGTGTGCGAAACACCCAACGCAGAACATCTTGAGTACATGTTTTAAAACCCGTTTCCGCCTTTCGGAAAAGAGCAGGCCATCATGTGCCGGTAGGAGCGGAAAGACAAAAAAAAAACAAAAAAAAACCCAGCATGCACCAAGTGTCGTGTTTAGACACCATCCCTGAGGAAATAAAATAAAATAGAATAAAATAATGGGTAGGCGCTGCACTTGTGGCGACGGGCTCTCCCCGGGGGAGCAGCCCGAATTTCACGCAGAGAAATCTGCTGTGACATAAAGGTTGGTTTAAATAAATAAAATAAAATAAAGAACAAATAAAAATAAAACTTAAACCGAGGCCCCTGTGTGAACGCACACAGGAACATCTTGCCCACACGTTAAAAACCCGTTCCTCCTTTCGGAAAAAAAACAGGCCATTTTGTGCCGTTAGGAGTAGATGACAATAAAATTATAAAAAAACCCGCATGCACACAGGTGTCGTGTTCGTACACCATCCCTTAGAAAAAATCGGGGAGTTGGAGTCCCAGGGCGGCTCGGGGGTGTATATGGTAACGTTCTGGTGGGCTCCTGCGACGGCACTAAAACCATGCATATCGGCATTTGCTTTTCAAATGGACCAAAGAGAGGAGAGGGAGGGGAGAGAGATGAGAGAGAGAGGTGGGGAAGTGATGAGAGAAGATGAGGTACAGAAAGAGAGAGAGAGACTTCAGATTCAGACTTCAGATGATCTATTCATGTAAGGCCACAGACTCCATATGAAAATGGGGAGAGAGAAGGAGAGAGAGAGAGAGAGAGAGAGAGAGAGAGGAAGAGAGAGAGAGAGGGAGAGAGAGAGAGAGGAGAGACAGAGAGAGAGGAGAGAGTAGAGAGAAGAGAGGAGAGAGAGAGGAGATATTATTTGTTTATGTGGTATCTATGTGTAATGTTGGTCATGAGGTATCTATATGTAATGTGGTCATGTGGTATCTGTTTTGTGTGCAGCATCATTGTTCGCTATCTTACCAGGCGCTTCATCGGAGATTACGATCCCAAAATGGGTATGCTTTTTTTTTTTATTTTTATTTCTGTCTGTTTGCGTCTATTTTAGCGTGTGTTAGTGTGTGCTAGTGTGAGTGACAGTGTTTAGTGTTAGTGTTAGTGTTAGTGTTAGTGTGTGTGTGTGTGGTGTGTGTGTTGTGTGGTGTGTGTGTGTGTGTGTGTGTGTGGTGTGTGTGTGAGTGCGTGTGTCTGTTTCTTATGAGAGAGAGAGAGAGAGAGGAGAGAGAGAGAGAGAGAGAGAGGAGAGAGAGAGACAGAGACAGAGACAGAGACAGAGCAGAGACAGACAGACAGACAGACAGACAGACAAAACACACAGACAGATAGACAGACGGACGACGGATCGACAGACATGGAGATTAATTTTGATTACATAATTATTATTTATCAAATAATTAGAAAACTACAGAATTCGGCCATACAAGATGCTTTCTTTCTCTTCTAATCATGTGTTTGCCTCTGTCTGTCTCTGTCTATCTGTCTATCTGCCTGTCTCTGTCTGTCTATCTCTGTCTCTCTGTCTCTATCTCTGACTCTGCCTCTGTCTCTCTGTCTCTCTGTCTCTCTGTCTCTGTCTCTCTGTCTCTGTCTCTCTCTGTCTCTGTCTCTCTGTCTCTCTCTGTCTCTGTCTCTGTCTCTCTGTCTTTGTCTCCGTCTCTGTCTGTCTGTCTGTTTTGTCTGTCTGTCTGTCTGTCTGTCTGTCTGTCTCTCTCTTCTCTCTCTCTCTTCTCTCTTCTCTCTCTCTCTCTCTCTCTCTCTCTCTCTCTCTCTCTCTCTCTCTCTTCTCTCTCTCTCTCTCTCTCTTCTCTCTCTCTTCTCTCTTCTCTCTCTCTCTTCTCTCTCTCGTCTCTCTCTCTCTCTCTCTTCTCTCTCTCTCTCTCTCTCTCTCTCTTCTCTCTTCTCTCTCTCTCTCTCTCTCTCTCTCTCTCTCTCCTCTCTTCTTCCCCACCCCTTTTTAAAAAATTTCCCACCACACCAAACTGCTAATGTGAAAGACTGGCCATACACATTTTTCTTCTTGATTTATCTTCTTTCCTTTTCTTTAATTTTTCTTTTCGTTCTTCTTTCCTGTTTTCGTTCTTTCTTTCTTTCCATTTTTCTTTCAAATTGTCATTCTTCCACCTTCATCTTTCTCGTAGTCTGGTTGAAAATCGGGGCACTACTGAAGACATTGAAACCAGCTTCCTCCACTCCTTGCCAGTTCTTAGCTTTCTGTAGTAAGTCGTTCCATTCAAGGTCAGTCCGCTCTCTGAGGTACGGTTGTCTTCCCAGTCTTTTCTCTGTCTGCCTCTTCGTCTCCCTCCCTCCCTGTAAGAGGGGATTTCCCCCTGGAGTTAACATCAGTGCTGACTCCACTCTGCCCAAAAGTCTTTCGGATGAGACTGTAAACCGAGGCCCCGTGTGCGAACGCACGCAGAACATCTTGCGCACACGTTAAATCCTGTTATGCTATTCGTAAGAGTAGGCCATTGTGTGCCGGTGGGAACAGATGACAAGATTTTCAATACTGCATACACACGGGGACTGGATAAAAAAAAGCACATGAGTGCTTATTCCATTATCCTCGATTTAAAGAATAAAATAAATAAATAAATAAGACAGTCTTGGCCAGTCCAGATGTTCGTGTGACGTGCCCGTATCGCTTCAGTTTGCGTTTATTCACTGAAGTCAGGTCTTCTTAAGGCCTGATGGCATTTTCACTTCTGGTTTTCACTTCCTCGTTGAGTATGTGATCTCTGTACAAAATACCAAGAAGTTCGCAGAAACATCTCATCTCCATTGCCTGTATCCTTCTTTCAATGTCTGCTGTCATGGTCCACGTTTCATATGCGTGCAAAACTATGGACGTGATCAGGGAGCGCATCAGTTTGATCTTTGGGCCGATGACGATGCTCTTGTTCCAGAGAAGTTTAAGAGTTTAATCAAGGCAAGACAAGGTAAATTCTTTTATTCGAGGATAATAGATAAACATTCGTGTGCTTTTTTTGCATCCAGTCCCCGCCCTTTTCAGGGATAACATCAAGATAAAAAGATAACCTCTAACTAAGCAACAACAAATATAGTGATCCAAATACCAAGAGCAAGAAACCATACCAAGTATTAAACAACAGGCAAGAAATAAGACAGAGATACAATAATAAGGTAATGATATAAAAAGGCGTCATAATCATCGTAGTTCGCTGAGGTCTGAGCTATCCTGGAGAATTCTTTGGGCCTTGATCCTTCAGTTGTCATATTCCATGATTATGATAACAGAGCACGGGATAGTTCAGTGGTTAGAGCACTCTCCTTCCCCAAGCTAATGTTCAGCACCATCGAGCATGGTTACTAAGTGGATGGGTGACCCTCTGCGCACGTTGGCTTCAGTACAGTCTCCCAATTCACCCAGCAGTAAATCAGTACCTGACCTCTTTTAGGGTAAGAGAAGATCAAGCAGCGAGGGAGAGGAGATGGGCGACGCCCTTAATATTCTGGCCCCTAGAGAAGCTAAGGTCTTTGACATCTCGCTCCCCTACGACAGTATAGGTTATAGGACTCCTTTCCCTTTTCCCTTTATGATTATATTTTTTGTCTTTTCTTCTCCAGACGCCATCTTCACTCACACCGCTATGGTGGACAGCAAACACGTTCTTCTTCATATCTGGGATACAGCCTGGCATGTAGGTTCTTCTGTCTGTCTATCTGTCTGTCTGTCTGTCTGTCTGCCTGCCTTTCTGTCTGTTTGATTTGTGCTTGTCTGTCTGGGTGTATGTTTGTCTGCCTATTTATCAGTCTCTCTGTCTCTACCTCCTTGTCTCTCTGTCTCTCTCTGTCTCTCTCTGTCTGTCTGTCTCTGTCTGTCTCTGTCTGTCTGTCTGTCTGTCTGTCTGTCTGTCTGTCTGTCTTCTCTCTCCTCTCTCTCTCTCTCTCTCTCTTCTCTCTCTCTCTCTCTCTCTCTCTCTCTCTCTCTCTCTCTCTCTCTCTCTCTCTCTCTCTCTCTCTCTCTCTCTCTCTTTTCTCTCTCTCTTGTGACTATGCATGTTTTTCCCATGATTTTTTTCCCTCTTGTTATTAAGCTTTTTTTTTATGTTCGTTTTTCTCATTTCTATTTCTTATTCGTTTGTTTTTTTTTGTTTTTTCCGAGGGCTGGATGTTAAAAAAGCATGTAGTGCTTAATCTATTACCCTCTGAAAAATAAAATTTGTTCAAAAAAAAAAAATTTGTTCTCTCTCTCTCTCTCTCTCTCTCTCTCTCTCTCTCTCTCTCTCTCTCTCTCTCTCTCTCTCTCTCTCTCTCTTCTCTCTCTCTCTCTCTCTCTTTTTTAAAGACTGAAACAAACAAACAAACAAAAAACCCAACTTCACACATCTCAACCCACTTCCTTTATTTTCTTGACACTGACATTAATTTCTTTTCTTTCTTTGTTCTCCCATCCCATCAACACCCCCCCCCCCCAAACACAGTACAACAACAGCGGACAACAACAAGAGCACCACCACCACCACCACAACACCACCAACACAGAAGACCCTACAACCTGGGCAGACGCCGTTCTCCTCGTCTTCTCCCTGACGGACCCTGACAGCTGGGCCTGTCTGCAAGACCTGCTCCCTACCCTCCGCGCCACAAGACCACAGGGGGACGACCGCTTCCCGTTCCCTGTGGTAGCCATCGCCGCCAACAAAGCCGACCTCATCCACCTCCGCCAGCTGGACAGCCAGGCCTGCGCTCTGTGGGCGGCTCAGCACGGCTGTCTCTACAGAGAGGTCTCTGCTGGAGAGGACCCTGACAGCGTGGAAGAGGTGTTTCGGTGTCTGTGCCGCCACGTTCGGGGTAGTAGTAGCGCTGGGGTTGGGGCTGGGGTGGGGTGGTGGGGGTAGGGGTTGCGGGGGTGGTGGGGGCGGGGGTGGGGGTAGCGGGGGTAGGGGTGGGGGTGGTGCCCCCCAACAAGAAGCGCGAGAAGGTTTCCCGCGCCGTGCAGAAGCCAGCCGTGGCGGCGCGAGTGCAGATCCGGCAGAGTTTGAGGAACCTGGCTGGTAGAACGTGGCGGTCTAGGACATCCACGTTTTGAGGGAGTGGGAGAGACTCTGTGTGTGAGTGTGTGTGTGTGTGTGGGGGGGGGGGGGGGGAGTGGGGGGGGGGGGGGGGGTTGGGGGCTGGGTGTGTTGGTTGTGTGTGTGTGTGTGTGTTTGGTGGGGATGGGCGTGGGGGGTGGGTGGCGGGTGGGGTGTGTGGATTGGGTGTGTGGTGTGGTGTGGTGTGGTGTGGTGTGTGTGTGTGTGTGGTTTTGCAGATTTTTGTTTGTTTTTTTGTGTATTTTTTTGGGGGGGTGGTGGTGGTTCTGTTTTTGTGGGTGGGTTATTATTATTATTATTATTATTATTATTATTATTATTATTATTTTATTATTATTATTATCATCATCATCATCAGCAGCATCATTATTATTATTATTATTATTATTATTATTATTATTATTATTATTATTATTATTATTATTATTATTATTATTATTATTATTATTTATTAATCTACGTTGTTCAGTTGAATCGTTCCCAGTTTGAAAAAAGTACTTTGGTCCTACAAGGTTTTTGTTTTATTTGAGATTGTTTTTTGTTTGTTTGTTTGTTTGTTTGTTTGTTTGTTGTTGTTGGGGTTTTTTTTTTGGGGGGGGGGTTGGTTTTGTTGTTTTTTTTCTTTGTTTATCGACGTTATTTAATGAAGTCCTTCCTATTTTGAAGGAAATGCTCAGGCTCTACAGGTTTTTCGTTTTGGTGTTTGCTTTGTTTTTGTTTGTGTGTTTTGCTTGTTTGTTTATCTACGTTGTTTAATTAAAAGGCCGTTCTCATTTCGAAGGGAGTGCTCTGGTTCTGATTGTATGATATTCTTTTCAATTTTTTTTATTTTTTTTATTTTAGGTTCGTTATTTAATTAAATAGTTCCCAATTTGGAGTAAGAGTTCTGGTTCTCACGTTGTTTGTTTACTTTAAAAGCTATTTTAAATCATTGTTATTTAATAAAGTCCTTCCCTTTTAAAAAAAAAGTGCTTTAGTTTTGACCTGGTTTGTTGTGTTTTTTGTTTTTCTGAACATGTTTAATTAAGTCGGTTCCTATTTTGGAGGATGTGCTCTCGTTCTGATGTTTTGTGCGTTTGTTGTTGTTGTTGTTTAAATAGTCTATACCGTTTAAATTAACTCGTTCCTAGTACTGGAGGAAGTAGTCTGGTTCTGACTTGAAAAAAAAAGTTTTTGTGTTTATGTACGTTGTTTAAGTTATTCCCATTTTGAAGGATGTGCTCTGGCCTTTTACTATTGAGCTGAAGACATCAAAGCCCTGAGGCTGAGAATGTATCCCTGCCGAGGATCTGAGTTGATTGGGGTTTCATTCTATTTGCCTGTTTCTTTTTCGTTCCTCAGGCACAGCTCTGAGGCTGACCGATGGTAATATTCTGTCTATGCGACAGTTTCTGGCCCACCATAAAGGTAGCCGCATTTCGACTTCGGGGATGTATGCTGGCTGTGTTCGTGTTTTTCAGTAACCCACCCAAGCTGACGTAAATTACGGGCTCTTTAACGTGCATGATTTTGATCCTCTACAGGTGTATAATGTATGCACAAAGGGAATGAAGGCACTGGCAGGTCTACACATGAAGTTGACCTGGGAGGTCGTAAAAATCCCCACCGTTAGTTCACCAGACGCCGCCGAGATTCGAACCCGCGACTTCATGGACCCATGGGATTGAAGTCAAACGGTCTTCACCATTCGCCTATAGCGTCCGTTGTGCTTTAAATGAAACCCTAAAAACCCCAATCTTCTGCGTAATGTTATGAAAGGTCGCTGTTGGTAATCTTGATTGATTGATAATCTTGATACTGAAGAGCTGGTGAAAGGAAACAGATAAAGGTACTCTCGTGATATATTTATCCACAGTTCGAAAGAAGGGATGGAAGGGAGTGGAGGAGGGGGGTAGGGGGTTCGCAGAGGGTGGTGTACAATGCATTTTACAACAAGAGTTGTTTTTTTCGTTGTTGTTGTTTTATTGGAGGAGGGGGCTGGCAGTTGTTGATGGATGAAACATTTGGAGAAAGATTAAATTATGTTGAACAGCTCTGAAAAACTTTGTTTGTTTGTTCTTGTTTAGCTGTTTGTTTGATTTTGGAATTTTTGTTGTTACTGTTGTTAGTATGCCTGGCTGGAGTACTGAAAAATAATTTACAGACACTGACTTTTGATAATAGCATTTTTCCATCTGAATAAGAACGGGGAATGGCCCTTTGGATGAGACAAGATGTGTCTTCAAAGTTTAAAGGGGGAAAACAGAGCAGAACAACCCCCCCCCAAAACAAACACAAAAAAAAATTTAGCCCCCCCCCCCCCTCCTTCGCAAAAAAATCTCCACCTTCACCTTCATCTATTCCGTAGTCTAGTAGAGCTTTGGGGAACCACTGAAGATTTTGCAACCAACTTCCTCCACTCCCCGCGGTTTTCATTTCTATTTTTAGCGTTAAGTTCTACTCAAGGCCAGTCCACTCTATGATGTTGTCTCCCCATCGCTTTTCTCTGTCTGCCTCTTCGTCTCCTTCCTTGTTCTTTTCTCTGTAGGACAGTCTAACGAGAAAATGAAAACCAGAATTTAAAATGGCCATCGGGCCATATGAAAAGCTCCTGACTTCAGTAGAATAAATTTCCGCCAACTGAAGTGGTACCTGGCATGTCACACGAAATAACCTCAACAGCAACTTAAAAAAGAAAAAAGGAAAAAAAATATTAGCCACTTCTGAAGCCGCAATAGCACAAAACCAAGCAACAGATCGAGAACAATTTGCCCGATATGCTGTTACTGGCAAACCCATTGGCCATCTTTTGCAGTTGCAACAATCTGTGTTATTGGTTTTTTTTAAATTATTTTTTTATATCATTATTGATTCACAACAGCACTTTTGATATTAATGATAATGTGTGAAATTCGTTTAGCGCTGAATACTGTAAAGCAAACAAAATCAGAGCTTTAATCGATATCAAAGCTTGGAGCGATTTCAAATTAAGAAATTTAAGCAGACGACACTAATGATGCTAAACCAAACGACAATAATGGGATTAATTAATACGTTTATCTCTCACGTTTAAAAAAAAAAATCCTTCAAACGTTATTTATTGATCAGGAGTACTATTCAATTAAGGTGTGATTGGTTTTGGAATGAGTGGGTTCTTAAGTGAGTACTTTCACACGTTCACATCTGCCGATTCTTCACCTTTACCTACCCCGTGATCTTGTAGACCGCTAGGGCACCACTGAAGTCTTTGCAACCAGCTTCCTCTGCTCTTCGCGGTTTTCAACCTCCTAGTTTTTAATTCTAGGAACGTTAAATTTCATGGACATCCAAGAAGGTTTTCTAGAAATAAAACATTTTTTTAAAAATTCTACACTTCTCTCTCTCTCTCTCTCTCTCTCTCTCTCTCTCTCTCTCTCTCTCTCTCTCTCTCTCTCTCTCTCTCTCTCTCTCCTCTCTCTCTCTGGAACACCAACCCGAACGAGAGAGTTAACGGCATTTTGCAACACCATTCTACCCCAGAAACCTAACGTATGAAGCTAGGCCCCAGCGTGGGTGTAACGGTTCTCCGTTTTCCAACAGCAAAATGTATCATGCCAAGACAAACAACCCTGCTGGACTCCGCTCCTAACTCCCCTCTCCCCCCCCCCCCACCCCACTACTCCCGGCTTTTTCTCTATCCCTACCCCCTCTCCCTCTTCCTCACCCTCACTCCTCTCCTGGCCCCGGCTTTTCATCCCCTTTCAGTAGGCCTACTCAATGTTGTCACTGCCCACGCCAAAATCAACAGCAAGAGAAACAACATCAACATCATAGTTACAGGTGGTTTTTATGTTGTTGTAATCCCTGATAAGGGCGCGGCAGGGACTGGATGTAATTTTTTTTTAAAAAGCACATGGGTGCGTATTCATTATCCTCGAAATAAAAGAATTAGACTTGACTTGATATTGGTTGGGGGGGGGGGGGGGGGGGGGGGATGAAGGTAAAACACTCCCACTACACAACAAAATGGTGGTAATTAAAGTCTGACATTGTACAGTAGAAGTGTAGTGGTTAACACAGTACAGCCATGTAATATACAAGCGATTCGATTTGTTTGCTTTACAAGATTTAGCGTGATAGAAATTCCATATATTATTGTTGTTATTGTTATTGTTGTTATCATTATCATTATTATTATTATTATCATCATCATCATCATCATCATCATCATCATCATTATTATTATTATTATTATTATTATTATTATTATTATTATTATTATTATTATTATTATTATTATTAAAATGCGAAATAAGTGTTCCCGGGTTCTGAACGTCGTCTATGGCAAATTAAAAAAAAAAAAAAATTATTATTATTTATTTTTTATTATTATTATTATTTTTTTTTTTTTTAAATTTCTTAAATACATTTTAAACCACTTTAAGTCATGGCAGATTTCTCAACGTGAAATTCGGGCTGCTCTCCCCAAGGGAGAAACCGTCGCCACATAAACTTAGCCACCCATTATTTTTTTCTTTTCCTGTCTGCAACTGTATTAATTTTGTTTTCCTATCAGAGTGGCTTTTTTCTACAGAAATTTTCCAGGAACAACTCACTTATTGCTGTAGGTTCTTTTACATGCGCTAAATAATGATATGTAACACACGGGACCTCGGTTTATTTCTCATCCGAAAGACTATCACCCAGACCACCACTCATGGTCTAATGGATGGGGGGGGGAAAGTTCTGGCCCAAACGGGACTCGAACCATCGCACACTCGGACCCGAACTTTTCGTTTTCTAGACAGGCGTGTTACCTCTAGACCACTGATTCTCAGCCTGACATTGATAGTGGAGGTGTGGTGGTCAAGTGGTTAACACAGCTATAATTATTCGAAAAGGGAAGTCACGCGTTCAAACAGCGTTTATAGTAAATTTGTTTTCTTCTCCATTTTATTTTCTCCTTTAAAATTTCAGGGAGGGGTGTGGTGGTGGTGATGGTGATGGAGGTGGTGGTGGGGGGGGGGGGTAAACAGTTGGATGAGAGAGCAAACTTAGGTCTTTTGTATGAATTGGCGATCTAGAGGTAAAGCGTCTGTGTAAAATAGCAAGAAGTGGACTGTTTGATCTTTGCTTAAACCTGACATCTTCCCTCAATCCTCTTGATTTTGAATACGGGGTGCTGGTCTTTCGTGTGAGACGATAAACCCAGATTCCGCGCGCAATACACAGTTTTAGTGTACGTAAAAGAATCCACGACAACAAAAGGGTTGTCCCTGGAAAAAACTCTGTAGAAAAAGTCGCTCTTGACAGAGAGACAAACACGCCAGGAAACTATATGAAATAATCATATCATTAATGGGTAGCGCTGCTGTTGTGGCGACGCGCTTTCTCCAGGGAGAGCAACCTGAAATTTAGGCAGAGAATTGTGCCGTGGTTATCATTGAGAGAGATGGGGCTCCACAGGCCAAGCTTGCCTACGAGACACAGCTGAACAATTCAGTGCACTTCTTAGGTCGTAAATACACACACACACACACACCACACACACACACACACACACACACACACACACACACACACACACACACACACACAGAGTCAAGTGAAGCCAAGTTATGTCAAGTCAAGTTGAGTCAAAAAAAACTTTAATTATCTCATAAAGGGCAATTACAATACTGACCGGCCTAGTGAATCGAACCACAATCTCGAAAACGACACAAGAAAGGTACATTTCATACTGGTTTAAAACATTTCAAGATAACTTCAAATAAAAATATCACACACACACACACACACACACACACACACACACACACACACACACACACACCACACACACACACACACACACACACAGAGTGTAGGACTACAAAGTTGTAAGAACCATTGACTAGAAAAGACAATATAAACGGTTGTAGGGGTGCGCGACATCAGAGACGTAAGCTTCTCTAGGGGCCAGCACATTGAGGGCGGCGCCCATCTCCTCTCCCTCGCTGCTTTACCTTCCCTGACCCTAAAGAGGGCAGGTACCCATTCACAGTTGGGTGAACTGGGGGACTGTACTGAAGCTAAGGCGCTCAAACGGTCACCCATCCAATTGGTAACCACGCTCGATGCTGCTTAACCCTAGCTTGTGGAAAGCGAGTGCTCTGACAACTGAGCTATCCTGTTCCAAGCTTGGAAAGAAATAATACAAGTCACAGATACTCAGTCTGAGAGAGTATACAGGCCTTTTTGTATATCACAATTTCTTTTCATTTTCATGTGGTTTAATTTTTTTTTAAACCACACACACATACACACACACACACCGCACACGCGCGCGCGCGCGCACATGCACACATACATACCCAATTATTCCCCCCACAATCCCTCTCCAACGCGCAAGACCTTGACTGAGCTTGTCTTTGGCTGAGACAATAACTTGACATCATGCGAACAATAATTATGCAGGCATAAGAAACCACGGCAAGAAGAGAGCTACAGTTGTCCCTGGTAACATTGTGTACAAAAAGCCACACTGACAAGGAGAGAAGTGGACAGACATACCGGCAGACTGAAGAAAAGAGTTGTAACGCATTGTGACTACAGGTTTCCTGCAGAGAAAGACCGAATTTCTCGTTGAGATTCCGCCGTGACTAGAATGATAACGGGCAATACAGTACAGTAAACAATAGACTAGAAAACGACACAGTAGGATAAAATACAACAATAATCAACACAATACAATACAATCCACTTAATCCAAGGTCGCAGAATACAACCAACCACAGTAGACCACCACCCCCCACCCCCTCCCCCCAATGAACTAAAATCAATGAACAATACAGTACAGAATGTCATATTAGTTTTACATTTATTATATCATCATTTCGAGCACCCTGATGATAATGATGATGGTGGTGAGCAGCAGCGGTAGTAGTAGTAGTAGTAGTAGTAGTAGTAGTAGTAGTAGTAGTAGTAGTAGTAGTAAGTAGTAGTAGTAGTAGTAGTAGTAGTAGCAGCAGCAGCAGCAGCAGCAGCAGCAGCAGCAGCAGCAGCAGCAGTAGTAGTAGTAGTAGTAGAAGTACTAGTAGTAGTAGTAGTAGTAGTAGTAGCAGCAGCAGCAGCAGCAGCAGCAGCAGCAGCAGCAGCAGCAGAGCAGTAGTAGTAGTAGTAGTAGTAGTTAGTAGAGTAGTAGTAGCAGCAGCAGCAGCAGCAGCAGTAGCAACAGCAGCAGTAGTATATAGTAGTAGCAGTAGTAGCAGTGATAGTAGTAGTAGTAGTAGTAGTAGTAGTAGTAGTAGTAGTAGTAGTAGTAGTAGTAGTAGTAGTAGTAATAGTAGCAGTAGTAGTAGTAGCAGCAGCAGCAGCAGTAGCAGCAGCAGTAGTAGTAGTAGTAG